>PVIR01000243.1:0-204529 GCA_004026965.1 Petromus typicus
TTTTAGTGGATTATTAGTGAATTTAAAATAGATTATTTATTTTAATTAAAATTCATACTTTAAATCAAGCTTTAAACTAAAAAGAAAATATGTAAATATATTATTAAGAATTGCCGGTACAGAGGCATTTGGGTCAGATGTATCTAATCTACACCGTTCAGGCTATATGTGGTACCAGATAGCTAGACTAGCAGTCCCACAAGACTGTGAAGTTTTGAAATTATTTTAAAATTTAATTTTATTTTGAAATTTATTTAAAAAATTTATTTTTGAGACAGGGTCTCAGTATATAGTTTGGGCTGCTTTTGAAGTCACTGTGTAGCTCAGGATGGCCTCAATCTCATGACGATTCATCTAACTTGGCCTCTCATGTTCTGGGATGATAGGCATGCACCACTATGCCTGGAATAAGTTTTGACATTATCATGTGAGTGAGATTTCTCATGACTCAATTGTGTGGCATTCCAGTGGAGATGGTGTGGGTGACAAGTGGGGAAGAATACACTGTGGTCATTAGTCCAGAACAATATCATTTCTGCTGGACAGAAATGGTGAGAACTGCCATCCAGTAAGGAGTTCTTTGGATGGGGATACTGAGGGCCAAACATGAGTACTTACTTCTCAAGATCAGCATGGAAAGAGGGGCTCAATGTATGAAAAATGTTTAGAACATTGTTTATCATATATCAAGTACTTAGGAAACATTATTTTGGTTATTTTAGGTAGATATTGGAAAGGATGGTCGCTATGCAAGGTTCTCTGGCAAGAGAACTTCCTTCAATAGTTTTTCCTTTAAGTTTAAATCATTATTGGTACATTGTGATACACATCATCATCTCATTCGACATTGAGAGTTTGTACCAAAATATGACATGACTCAATTCTCATTTTTTCCCCTTTCCCCCCGCCCTGCAACCTCCACCCCCTATATACATAATCTTTGTTTCCTTTTTTCTTTATTGTAGTCATATTCTTTTCCCCCTCCTTATTTACCCATACAGCCTCTTTTCTTTTAAATATTTTCTATTTTACAATATCAACTACACATACTACAACTCATTTACAACTTCATTTTCTCATACCAGAGAAAAAATATGATATTTACATATCTGTGACCTATTTATTTCACTTAGGAGGATGTCCTCAAGGTATATCCATTTGAGTATGAATGACTTAATCTTATCTTTTTAATAGCAGAGTAATAGTCCATTCTATAAAAGAACCACATCTTCTTTTTCCAGTCTCCAGTTGATGGACATTTGGGTTGTTTCCAAGATTTAGCAATCACAAACTGAGCTGCTATAAACATGGGTGCACATATGTTGCTGTGATATGAATCTTTCAATTCTTTTGTGTATATACCTAGCAGAGCGATGGCCAGGTCAAATGGGACCTCCAATCCTAGCTTTTTGAGGAATCTTCACACTGATCTCCACCGAGGTTGTATGAATCTACATTCCCACCAACAATGGAGAAGGGTCCTTTTTGCTCTACAGCCTCAACAACATTTGTTGCTGGATAATTCTGAAATAGCAGCCATTTTCTTCAATATTTAACAGTCTTCCAACCTAACTCCTTTTGATTAGTTCAATTGTCACATATCTGGCCATTATCTGAGATAGATCCATTGTCTTTGATTCTATGAATTAGTTTTTTGGGCCTGTGTGTCAATTTATATGGAACTGGTCACAATTTTCTACCCTATTTGTGCATAAATAATGTTATCATAAATCATCTCACTAATGTGTATAACTAGATCCCCTTCCTCTCTTTTACTCTTTCCCTCCTTCCTTCCTTCCCTCCTTTCATCCGTCCTTCCTTTCATTCTTCCTTCCTTCTTTCTTTTGCTTTCTATCAAACCTTCCGCTAGTACCCATTGTGAGCTATGTCCATGGTGAAAGAGTATTACCAAATGTCAGCTGGAAAGATAAATTCCCACCACAAGGCTCAACTACTTGCACTGTTGAGGCTGATGTCACATCGGCCGGCTGTGCAGTTGCGATCACTACATAGCATTTATTTTTTCTTACATAGATTGGTAGAAGCCATTCACAGAAGAATTCTGCATATGTCAGCCAATCACAAAACTGACCTCTGAACTCTTTAAGACACCATACCAGGCCTCACCTTCTTTCGTTGCCATGAACCCAACAACTGCTGAAGTTTGAGTTATTCTATAAGCCTTTGATAAAGGCCTGTGGGAGAAAATATGAAGGCAGGACTAAGCATTTATTGAAAGGTTTTATTTTATACCCATTTTCACACATTACCCAGATGAACCATGAATTCTATTTCCCCTGATTTTTAATATAAAACTATATACACCGCGCTGTACATGTAAAACAAATTTGGAAAGGAGCCTCAAGCTGGCCTCTGAAATTGTGTAAGCAATTATCACATTTTTGTGCGCAAATGCAGTAATTATATGTGTAATTTGGCAGCTGGGTTTGAGAATTTGGCCTTAAATGGAACATAGACAGGAAAAATAAATGTTAGAAAATGCCAATATTTTATAAAGATTTTGAATCAAATAATGGTGGAATTATTGCAAGCCATCTTAATTTTTAATTATAATGATCATTACACAATATACAATAATTTTTGAGAAAGAAAAGAACTATAGATCAATTGCCCATCATTTCTGTTAGGAAAAAATGGCGCATTTCTTGGGATAATAATTGTATTTTTCAGAGGTTATGGTACATATTTCAAAGGCTTTTTTTCTTGTAAAGAAAAGATAGTGATTGCCTACTAGTTCAAGTTCTATGACAGTTTACTATGGGAGAATAGAATCCTTTGTACTGATTACTTTAGAGGGAAAGTAATATTAACTCTGTGCTTATATTTGAGCTAGTAATCTTAAATTAGATAAAGCTTTCTTATAAGCATTTAAGCTTTGGAATATAAGATTATAGCCCAAATGAAGAGTAATTTAGATTTCTTTGATCTAGATTTAAATTGAATGTACATAGTAAAGGCATAGCTTTTCTATTCCATCAAGATTGACTCTAATGCATATGATTTTTCATGTGCCTATGAGAACAAGTAACTTGGATTTAATATAAGCCTGGCCCCAGAGTACTGTTATCGTCTGTTGTTAGCAGGGTAACATAGAGATTAATTGTGATGTTATGGAGCCAGCCAACCTGGATTCCAATCCTTGCCCTACTGCTCTCCTACCCCTTCTGTACCTCAGTTTCTTCATTTGGTAAACTAGAAATAGTAAAATGCCCACCAAATAGAGCTTTTGTTTGGACTGAATGAGGTAATTGTTTAAAGGAACTGGTATGGTGTCCTGCACTGGTAAGCTCTCAAACATAACTTTTTGTTGTTTCAGTACTGGGGATCAAACTCAGGACCTTGTACTTGCCAGGCAGGTGTGGTGCCAGTGTGCTCCATCTCCAGCCCTCATTATAACCATTAAAAAAAATCATTTGCTTCCTAGCATTGAATCCTGTATCATGACTAAATAAGCAGCAGAATTTATCCCACTCAGAAATGCAATATGTGGGAAAGAGAAAATGAGTGAGGGACCCAAGTATATGAAAAGTCCATGGGAAGTTCAGGTCCTCCACAATAAAGCAATGTCCTCAGTAGGAAGGAAACAGACACCGTGGACAGAGCTGAGTTATGGGACTTTATTTCAGCTTCTTATCTGACCATTAAGCTTCTTAGGCCAATGCTAAGCTAAGGGATAAAGAGAGATTAACACAGCCTCTTTCTCAAAGTGTGGAAGGAATTTTATATGTACCCAAATGAACAATGCATGATGCAGTATAGTAGGTGGTAAGTGTCAGGTGGAAATAAATAAACAAGATGCTCTGGGGATTGATAAAAGGACTTGTAGGTAAAGTTTTTCTTTTTTAATATCATGTAAGACTTCTTAGAATAAGTACAGGTTTTATAAGCCAGGCATTGAAGGTTGAAAGATTTTGTGTAAGGAAGGTACTAGCACTGGGGAGGAATTCCAGAGGAAGCAAAGAGCATAAATAAGGGGTGGGTTAAGAATATTTAGGGTATTGACATGTTGAGGAGTCCTGGACACAGGTCCTTCAGCGAGGCTTGTTTTTATTTGGGGAGCCTTTGAATGATGTGAGGAGAAGGTTGGTGTAAATTTAGTAAGCAGCAGGAAGCTTGTACAGATGAGTGTCTGGATCACAGCTGTAGCTCACAAACTATTTTTTAAAGTGTATCAGGGAATCACTTGCAGAGCTTGTGAAAACCAACATCCCTGCCTCCCTCGCTGAGATGTGTTTTGATTCAGCTGATCTGGGATGGGGCCCTAGATGCGCATTTCCAGCCACCTCATGTGTCACCTTAGTGCTGTGGGTCACAGAATAGTCCCTGATTAGCTCTGCTTGAGGACATGGAGCTTCCTCAAAGTCTTTTTCTGTTTTCTTATTAGTAGAAAAAGTTTACATGCATATTCTCACAATGTGTACACATTTATTTATTTGCAAATTATAGACAAACTAACACATCAGTTTGTTAATGAGAACTACATAAAACCAACTATAATCCCCAAATTTGAGCTGATAAGGAAATAATAATTTTTATGTTAAGTATTAATGGTACAAATCTTTTTGCTTTCATTAAAGTTGTTATGATATTTGAGTATGTTTGACTCTTTTTGAAAATTTTGGTTTGAAAATTTGCATGCAGCCATCTAAATGGCCAGTTTTTCAGCATTTTGTTGTATGAATTTTTGCAACAAAAAACTGCATCTCACAAAGACTCATAAATCCAGATGGAAGAATTTCCTTACTGGCAGTTTTAGTCAAATCCTCATTGCCAATTATATAGAGCTCTTTGTTAAAATTTGTCTAATAGGTGTCAATCAGTAGCTCTTGCAAACCTATAAACAAGAATACTGCTTTTTTTATTGGCATAAAAATGGACTCAAATTGCACTGAAATTTTTTGTTTGGAAGAAGTGTAAACTGGTTGAAAAAAAAATCCTGTTTCTAAATTTTTAGAATGAAATTTTTTTCCCCACTTAAATACTTAATGAATGCTCTCATCTTGTTTTGGAGTCCAAATCACATAACAATGGAAGTCTCTTTACACATCTTTCCAAAGCTCTCTGTTGGTAGGTTATGGACAGATTGTGTTTGTTTATATTATTGTTATTTTGAAAAAAATACTTGAGAGGAAGCATGATATGGACAGCCCAGTTTTCATCTCAGAAAAGGTTAGCATATTTGGAACACTTGTCTTTTTGTAAATATACGTTGGTAGCTCCTTTGTGTACTTAGGCATGTGCAAGACGAATGTCTAGATCAGATCTCTGTGGTAGAAAATTCAGCCACAGTCACTTCTATCTTGTTAGAGTCAATAATATTTTAAAGCTTTTTTTGAAAATAAAGTTAACTAAGTCGATTGCATTTGGTAGTTTTTGTGCCCTTTGGCTCCAACTCTCTATCAACAAATTGGTTGCCTATGTATAGCAAGATGCATGAATGGTCCTTGTGATCTTAGGAAACTTAGTCAAATTCCATTTAAAAATGTGATGGAAAGAGTCGCTCTGTTACTGACATAGTTTTATTATTAAAGAATTAGTTATTGGGGATAATAGGTCTTATCTATATAATTTTACTTTTGGTTTGAAAAAATATCTTCATGTATTTTTTTTTTTTTTTTTTTGTGGTACTGAGGATCAAACTTAAGAACTTGTGCTTTTCAGGCAGGGGTGGCACCACTAAGTGACTTCAAGCCTCAGCCCTTCAAACACTCAGCCCTTCAAACTCTCAGGACCTTGTGCTTGTGAGGCAGGCACAGGGCCACTGAGCTAAATCTCTGATTCTTTCCTGTATTACTGAAACATGACTCACTGAAACCATGTGCTGAGTTTTGGTTAAAGGGAAATAAGAGCCAGGGATTTAGCTCGAATGGTAATGTGCCTTCCTTGGAAGTACAAGGGCCAGAGTTCAATCCCTGGTACTGAAAAAAAAAAAAAAGATTAACAGAAGTAACAGACCTGCTTACTCAGGAGGCTGAGGCAGGAGGCTTGCTGAGAGTTTGAAGCCAGCCTGGCTACACAGTGGGTTCAAGGCCAGTCTGAACTACATAATGAGACCCTATCTCAAAAAATAAAAAAACTGGGCTGGGGATTTAGCTCAGTGTCTCCAGAGCCTGCCTTGCAAGTGCAAGGGCTCAAATTTGATGTGCTTAACCATATACAGCAATGCTGGCATAGTGACTCACACCCACCAACAATCAGCACTACATACCACAATGCTGGGTCTGGTGGCTCACACCTGCAATCCCAGCACTCAGGAAGCACAGACAGGAGGATTGCTGAGTTGGAGGCTGAGTCAGGACCAGCCTGAACTACAAAGTGAGACCCTGTCTCAAAACCCCCCCCCAAAACCAAAAAACCCAAAAAACCCCAACCCTAATAAAAAACTCCCCCAAAACCATAAAAAGGAAACAAACCACAAACTTTTCCACAATAACATCAAAACAACAACAGCAGTAAGCAAACAATATTATCTTTCTCATTTAAATTTTACACCAACCTTTTTAATGCTGTATAATTTGCTCCAGTTTCTGATTTTATTTTCAAAATTTCTGGACTGTTTTCCATGCATCTCATGAAAATGGGTTCAGATTCCCTGAATGTCACTGGGAGAATTTTATACCGACTTTCAAAATCCTGAGTTTGCTGACACAAGTGTTTATTGTGGCTTGTTCCATCTTGTTTTGCATGTATTATTTCAACATTAACAAGAATGAGGATTTCTGTGGTAGTATGTTGCCTTTTGTTTTTATTGTTAAAAAGAAATTTTGCATGTTTAATGATATTCTGACTTGATTAGTTTAGTAAAAAGCCAGCGACATAGTGAAAAACCTGCACTTTTACCTGGATAGCCTCAACTGCAATTCAGTGAATGTGAAAGAGTGGTGGAAAGCTCCTGGTTATTTCCGTGTTTTGAGAACTCATGCATCTCACTCACTCTTCACATTTGCCCATTTGAAGAAAGTGAAGATGGCAGCATGAATCCATGTATTGGATTTAATTAACCCTGTACCATCTCTTCATATATTTCTGTTTTCTCCTGTACTCGCAGGAAATTACCTTGCACATTCCTTGAACATATGCACACTGGCTTTGAAGACCACTGCTCTGAGAAAATAACTCTGGTCGTAGAAGTTTGAACAGGTTAGAAGGGAGAAAGACTGCAGGCTGGAATCAAATAAGGAACAAACACAGTTTTTCAGGAATATTCAAGAAATAAAAGACCTGTCTGATCTCAAGAAGCTGTAAACAACATAAAAAGACTGAATATATTCTCTGAAGCAATTCCAGGATATGTACAAAGCCATGAATTAGTTATTTGGGCAGGACAGGGAATTAAAGAGGACAAGAGAAGAAGCGGCCTTGCCTTCCCCACAGAATCCCTGGCTCCTTGATGCAGGCAGTTGGACCAAAGTGATTCATTTCTGTAGACAAGTCAGCTTCAGCCACACAGATAACTCTGAGAAGAATAGAGTAAGTCCCAACCACTTTAATATGAATGAGTTTTAAGGCATTTTCCCACCTTTCAGGGTTGTGGTGAGGATTAAATGCCCGCCACAATGACTGGCATGTCACATGAGCACAGCAATCAGTAATTAGTATTAATGAGGGGATTAACAGGAGTTTGGATGAGGGAAGGAACATCCCTTTCTGTATTCGTAATGAGATGTGTGGTCGAATAAGGCTAAAGACACACTGAATCTGTTTTAGGATCCTACAGTTCTGTCAGAGCAAATAAATGAATAAAGTTCATTATTTTTTTATGTGAGGGTCCTGTGGAGGGAGATTGAAAAAAATTGACTCTTCAGTAGTAAAGAGTTGCATCAGTAGTGAGCCTGATGGGTGGGAAATGATTTTGAGAAAAGTTGAAATTTTGGATTTTAAGTTTGAATTGAAAGATAACTAATTAATTTTGATTAAATTAAAGAATGAGAAGAACAGGAAAGTTTCCAGGAAGAAACACGAACATCAAAAAACAGATTTTAGAAAGCTGTATACTAATATACTAAACCGTATACTAAACTAAAATCAAAGTGGATTAGAGACCTAAAACTTAAAACAGAAACACTGAATCTGCTAGAAAACAGGTTAGGTAAAACTCATGGAGACATTGGCTTAGGGTAAGATTTTATGAAAACAAACCTCTATAGCACAATAACTAGCAGAAGGAATCAACAAATGGGATGTCATCCTATGAAGAAGCTTCTGCACAGCAAAGGAAACCAGCAGAGTGGAAAGGCAACCAACAATATGGGGAAGAATCTTTACCAGTTGTTTCTCAGACAACGGACTAATACCTAGAATATATAAAGAGCTTAAAAAAATCAGCCCACCCAAATTTAAAAACTCAGTTAAAAAATGGGCACCTGAAATGAACAGACACTTTTCAGAGGAAGAGGTAAAGGCAGCTAAGAGGCATATGAGGAAATGCTCAACATCACTGGTTATTTGAGAGATGTAATTAAAATGACACTGAGATTTCATCTTACTCCAGAAAGAATGGCTGCTATTGTGAAATTAACCAGCAATAAATGCTTGTGAGGCTGCAGGGAGGAAGGAACCCTTCTCCACTGCTGGTAGAAGTGCAGACTGATGCAACCATTGTGGAGATCACTATGGAGATTCCTCAAAAAACTAGGATTAGAGGTTCCATTTGACCCTGCTATCCCCTGATAGGGATATACATGAAAGAATTAAAAGAATCATATCACAGTGACATATGCACACCCATGTTCATAGCAGTTCAGTTTGGATAGCTAAATCTTAGAAACAACTGAAATGCCCATAGACTGGAGACTGGGTAAAGCAGGTATATATATATATATATATATATATATATATATATATATATATATATATATATATATTTAATAAAATGGAGTATTACTCTGCCATAAAGAGTGATAAGTTCGAGTCATTGATACTCAAAAGGACATACTTTGAGGACACACTCATAAGTGAAATAAATAGGTCATAGATATGTAAATACTATGTCTTTTCTCTGGTATGAGAAGCTGAAGATGTACATGAGCTCTAGCATGTATGATAAATTTTGGGAAATAGAAAATATTCAGAGGGAAAGGGGTAGGGGAAAGCAATGAGGGGAAAGAAAAAATATGATCTTAAAGAAAGAAAGCACAGGTATATGGGGGGTGGGGGTGGTATAGTGAGTTGGGAGATGAGTAAAAATGAGAATTAACTCATATCATATACTGATACAAATTCCCAATGTTGAATGTGGTTCTGTTGTGTATATAAAATGTACCAAAAAAGAATTCAAAAAAACAAAACAAAACAAAAAACCAAAAACAACTGGTCACACAGACCAGACTCTCTCCAGTTTTTATGCTTTTAAAATACAAAATAATGCCAAATTCTACAGCTGAAAACAAAGTTCTGATCTATTCATTGCCTAGGTATATGTTTATTAAATAGCACTGTATGATAGAAAATGTTCTAGGGGTTGGAAAACAGGAGCAAATGAAAGGAACCATCTGCTTTCATGAAGTGTGTGTTCTCTGGGTGGTGATAGAGGGTAGAGACACATCAGAGTGCAGATGTACACTTGGAGCATCCTTTGGTACCACATGGTAGTACATGTGTGTGTGAACATATATCAGAGTCTTTTTGTAAATTTCCTGAAAATACACAGAAGAACTATCTTTCTCTGAATTGAGAGGGCACTGACAGTCCAAAGAATGACTTGTGTAAATCCAGTATGGTGAAGGAATGGGTTTATTGTGGGTTACGGATAGAGTGGCAGATGATTTGCAAGTACAGCACTCCCAAATCACATTCTGCCATTTTGCTAAGGGTTTCATAGGTTCCAAAGTAAACAGAAAAAAACAAAAGCACAAAAGATGGGATGTGTCCTTGGGGAGACATGTGTGTATTCCACTCTTGTGTCAGTCTCACTGGGAGTTCCAGTGGCTTCACCCAGCATATTAAACTACAGTGATGAGTGACCCTCCTATACCACAGGCTGCCACATGCTTCAGCACCTCGAGAGGGCTCCTGGGAAGCTAAACAGCATCCAGCTATGAGATAGAGTTACTTTGAGCAGGGGTTGAAGGACTATCCCCATGGATTCCCTAGAACACAGAGCCTGAGACACAGGGTCCATCTGAAGAGCTTTTGGAGTTGTCATCCCAAGTTATCCCTTAAAAATGAGGCAAAGCAGGGAAATCACGAAATCAACAGGGAACACACTTTTTAATTGGCCACAACCTAGGGAAAAAAAAATACCAGGTTGCTGAGTGTTTTAGCTCTCTTCCTCTGTAACAAAACTATTGCACTTGAATACAATAGGGAAGAATGAATTATTTTGGCTGCTGGTTTCAGCTCATGGTGGGTTGACTCTTATTTTGGGGCCCATGGCAAGGCAGAATATCATGACAGGGAAGATGTAGTAGATGGTGGCCAGGAATAGAAGGCAGGAAGAGAAAAAGGAATTGAGGAAGGAGTTAGGGAAAGAGATGCCAATATACTTCTCAAGGAACACTCTCAGTGAACTAACTTCCTTTCACTAAGCTCCACTTCCTAACGTTTCTACCATCACCTGATAGGTTGTGACCAAGTAATTTGGGGGGCACTCTAGTTCTAAGCCATAGCATCTGGTCATCAAAATCACTTTCAGAGGGACCATATGGACCTTGGTATTTTAAAACTGTGGGTCAGTGGGGGAAAGGAGAATAATTTGTGTTGATTTCTTTCTACCTCATGTTTTCTGTTGATCACTGCTCACCTATAAGGATGTTCAATTCTGGTTTGAGTTACCTGATCTCTCTGGGATGCTCCTGGCCTGGTTGGCTTGGGCTTGGATTCCAGAGCTGGAGAGGGCAGGTGTTTTTCTACTGGTGAAGTCCAGCAAGCCAGCATAGGCAAGAGATGAGCAGACCATGACCTTCGGGTTGGAATGAAGGGATTGCAGGGCCCAATTGCATTTTTTAAAAAAATTGAAATCTTTATTGGTACATTACATATATACATCACGATTGCATTCAACAATGAGAATTTGTACCAGTATATGACACAACTTAATTCTCATTTTTTCTCATAACCCTGCCCTCCCTACCACCCCCACCCCATATACATAAACTTTGTTTCCTTTCTTTTTGTTATAATCTCATTATTTTTACCCCTTCACTCCATTACGCTTTGAGTGTTTTCTATTTCACAATATATAACATACATTCTAGAACTCATTTATATCTTTATTTTCTCATACCAGAAAAAAGATATGATATTTACACACCTGTGACCTATTTATTTCACTTATGAGGATGTCCTCAAGGTACGTCCATTCAAGTATAAATGATTCAAACTTATCATTTTTTATGGCAGAGTAATATTCCATTCTGTAGAAGAACCACAGCTTTTTTATCCATTCTCCAGTTGATGGACATTTGGGTTGTTTCCAAGATTTAGCAATCACAAACTGAGCTGCTATAAACATAGGTGCACATATGTCACTGTGATATGAATCTTTTAATTTTTGTGTGTATATACCTAGCAGAGTGATGGCTGGGTCAATGGGGCTTCCAATCCTAGCTTTTTGAGGAATTTCCAAACTGTTCTCCACAGGGGTTGTATGAGTCTACATTCCTACCAACAGTGGAGGGAGTTCCTTCTTCTCCGCATCCTCGCCAACATTTGCTGTTGGCTGAATCTGAAATGGCAGCCATTCTATGTGGAGTGAGATGAAATCTCAGTGTTGTTTTCATCTGCATCTCTCGAGTGACTAATGATGTTGAGCATTTCTTCGTATGCTTCTTAGCTGCTCTTACTTCTTTCTCTGAAAAGTGTCTGTTCATTTCAGACGCCCATTTTTGAACTGAGTTTCCAAACTCAGGTGCACCCAGCTATATAAAACAAATATTAATGGAAGTGGAAAGCCAGATAAGCAGCAATACAATAATAGTAGGGGACTTCAATACCCCACTGTCACAAATAGACAGATTGACTGGGCAGAAAATCAATAAAGAAGCGCTTGAACTAAACCAAACTCTTCAACAAATGGACTTAATAGATGCCTACAGAGTATTTCACCCCTCTAAGTGAGAATTTACATTCTTCTCAGCTGCTCATGGATCGTTCTCCAAAATAGATCACGTACTAGTTCATAGAACAGGTTTAAGTAAATGCAAAGAAATTGAAGTTATCCCCTGTATACTCTCAGATCATAGTGCCTTGAAACTAGAGATGAAGAGCAAAAAAACCAAACAAACAAACAAACAAAAAAAAAACACCCAAGACTTTCACAAAGTCATGAAAATTGAACAATACACTACTGACTAACCAATGGGTCACTGCAGAAATTAAAGATGAAATTAAACAGTTTCTACAATTGAATGATAACCCCAGTACAATGTACAGGAATTTATGGGATACAATGAAAGCAGTTCTATGAGGGAAATTCATAGCAGTGAATGCATATATCAAGAAAACAGAGCAAGCTCAAACTAACACTCTAATGCTGAACCTTAAGCTACTAGAAAAACAGGAGCAAAGCAAACCAAGAGCTCATACAAGGGTGGAAACCATAAAGATCAGAGCAAAAATTAATGCAATGGAGACTAAGAGAACGATACAGAAAATCAACAAATCAAAGAGATGGTTTTTTGAAAGGATAAATAAAATTGACAGACCCTTAGCCAACCTTCTCAAACAAAGAAAAGAAAAGGCTCAAATCCATGCTATTACAAATGAAAAGGGGGAAACCACCACTGACCCAGCTGAAATACAGAGAATAATAAACACATACTTTGAAAATTTATATTCCAATAAAATGGAAAATGTAAAAGAAATGGATGAATTCCTAGATACATACGAACTTCCAAAGTTGAATGAAGAGGATATAAAAATGTTAAACACCCCGATATCAATCTGTGAAATTGAAAATGTAATAAAAAACCTACCTACAAAAAAAAGCCCTGGGCCTGATGGCTTCACCGCTGAATTCTACAAAACTTTTAGAGAAGAGTTAACACCACTACTCTTCAAACTCTTCAATGAAATCGAAAGGGAAGCAGCACTACCAAACTTATTTCTGGAAGCAACCATTACCTTGATCCCAAAAGCAGAGAAAGACCCAACCAAAAAGAATTACAGGCCAATCTCCCTAATGAACATTGATGCAAAAATCTTCAATAAAATACTAGCAAACAGAATACAGAGAGTCATCAAGAAGATCATACACCCTGAACAAGTTGGATTCATCCCAGGGAGGCAGGGATAGTTCAACATACATAAATCAATAAACGTAATACACTACATCAACAGACTCAAGAACAAAAACCATATGGTCATCTCAATAGATGCGGAAAAAGCTTTTGACAAAATCCAACATCCATTTATGATCAAAACCCTGCAGAAAATTGGAATAGATGGTCTGTATCTCAAACTAATAAAAGTTATTTATGAGAAACCAACAGCCAGCATTACCCTAAATGGTCAAAAACTGAAACCTTTCCCACTAAGATCAGGTACAAGACAAGGATGTCCACTTTCACCACTTCTGTTCAATATTGTGCTGGAAACATTAGCCATAGCAATTAGGCAAGACAAAGAAATAAAAGGAATAAATATAGGAAATGAAGAAGTTAAACTGTCATTATTTGCTGACGACATGATACTCTATCTAGAAGATCCTAAAAACTCAACCAAGAGACTGTTAGACCTAATCGCCAAATTTAGTAGTGCAGCTGGATACAAGGTTAATGCTCAAAAATCTTTAGCCTAATTGCATTTTTAGTGGCTACTCCATCTGAGAAGTAAATCAAATGTTTAATGTCTGGGGCCACAGAGGAAGGATAAATCTATGGGGACAAATAAATCAGATCTAGTACCTGGACTCTTCTCTAGATGGTGGCCAAACCTCTCTGATAAGGTGTTATTGGCAGAGTTCTAAAGTAAGAGAAGGAGCCAATGACATAAATATCTTATGGGAATTTACCCTACGCAAAGTGTACATTAAGTGCAAAGAGCTTGAGGCAAGAACAGGAGGAGAGGGCATAGCATATATGAGGAGTAGAAGGAAGTCAGTGCATTAGATCTGAGTAAATGAGAGATGTGGATGAGATCAGAAAGGTCGTGGGGACCTAGGCCATGAAGGGATTCCTAGGCAATGGGAAGGTATTTGGCTTCGACTCTTAGTAAGATGGAAACCACTAGTGAGCCTAAGGTAGAGGAGTGACATGATATGACTTATACCTCAACTGGTGGAGAATAGACTATTGAAGAATAAAGGAAGAAACTGGAGGATCGACTTGGAGACCATGGATCAGGGGGTGGCTCTTGAAATGGGAAGTTACTACATTAGAGTTGTCAGGATTAGCTGATGGTTGGATGTGGCATGTGCAAGAAAGAGAGAAATCAAGGATGATTCAAAGAGATTTGGCCTGAGCACCTGGAAGAAGAAAAATGTATCATAATAAGGCCAAAGTCCTTTCTTTTGATAAAAACATATCTATTTTACCAATAAAAAACTGTCATCAAGGAAGATTTTACATTATTGATATTCTGAGTGAATTCACCCATAATGCATTCAATTAATTTATGTTTTATATACATTGGTTATAAGTAGGTTGAAAACTAAAGCTTCCATTATGATTTATGGGTAGTTATAGTGTTTCTGTCAAAGGAAAGGGCAGAAATAAGCCCTAAGGGTAATAAGTTGTCGAAGTGGTGGTGGTGGTGATGTGTTGGTGGTAGAGGTTGTCAACTCTCCTTGCCTTTAGTAGGTTTCTGGTGAGAAGGAGATTGAAATTACCTTGCAATATTTTAGATTGCTTCAGATGCTATCATGGTAGTTTTCATTGTTGATTCTAAACACTCCAAGACTATCTCTGGATTATGCAAATGGTCCTAAATGTTTTAAAGATTTATGCCACAAACAGGTTTTCTAGATTCCTGTGAAGCAGCACTGATGTTTTCAACCAGCACCGTGGCAAGCATTTATCACAACACCTGGAATGTTCTTACCTATAACACGTTTTATTCCATTAACCAGTTGTGAAAGGTCTTGATGGAGTTTTTAGCTGTAAAACATCTTAGAGCATAATCTAGTTTTAGAAGATTAATTCCGTTTGAAATAGAGAAGCAACCAATAAAGAGCTTACAAAGGAGACCAGAGAAATAGACTGTTTTACAGTTGAGAACACTAGTATCATTCCACAGATAAGGAAAGTCAGCAAGAGAAAATATCTGGTAAGAAAAATGGATGAAGTCACATTTATTGGATGAAATACAGTAGAATATTCTTGCCAAGGTGTAGGTGGAAAAGGGGAGGGAAAAATACAGCCCTTCTCACTTGAAGAGGGAAAAGAAATGGAAATGGAAAGTTTTATTTCAAAAACATTTCTGGTTTATAGAAGTATTTGGAAATTTCCCCCACCCACTCACAAAGCAAACAAAATCCTTCAAACTTTTATTTATTTGTCAATTGGGCTTTCTGAAAAGCAGGTTCAGGAATGAGTTCTAGGCTCCAGCCAAGATGTATATGGATGAAATCTGTTTGGCAGATGTTCTCCCCATGACAGATAAAGATTTTAATAACTATAGAGAAAGAAATAATTCGATGCATCCTCTGGCTCTGGAGGGAATATGGTTAGACTGTAAGATTTATATCATTAAGGTTAAGATTTATATCACTAATGCTTCAGGTCAAAGCCATTGTTTTGAGGAAGGTCAGTATGAAGGAAGTATCATATCTGTAACTCACTACGGCTGAGCAGCACAAATAGACTCAAGTTCTCGTGCTGCTTAGGACACATTCCAAATGATTAGCAAACAGGAGTAGCCCCTTTATCCCTGTGGAAAGACACATTAGATGACTAATAACACTCTTTAGAGTTTTAGACAGTCAGATGCCGGGAAACAATACAATGCTTACTCAGGGGATGGTAACATATGACATTTACCACCCCAGGGAGATGTTGCAGATGGGAAATATTATCAATTCCAGAGGTGTTTTAACATATATTTACAGATGACACACATGGAAATTTGAATCCTCCTGGAACATTCTGGAATCTTTAGACTTTCATTCACTAGTCTTTTTTTGACTGTAAGTCTAATGTGCCACTTATGGGACCTCAATGTCTTTTATGTTCTACTTTCAGGGAGGCCCAATAAGATGGAGTCATACGTGTATTTATTTACTTAGCATTTATGCTGCACCTATTTGCAGGGAATTAAACAAGGCAATAATGAATAAGAAATGGAGGTCATTTTTCTTCTAGATTATTATCTGGTAAATTATAATTATTATTTGGCGGTCCCAGGCTGTACAAATTTTGATTGAAATATGATATTAAGAGCAACATTTATCTGGTTATCCTCTCATCTAATCTGAAAAAAGGTCCTGATTATGAAAGTCTTATATGGTAGTTTCCGTAGTGTAGTGGTTATCACTTTCGCCTCACACGTGAAAGTTGTATATGGAAGACTTTCACTGGAAGTCTTATATGGCTTCTGACTGGTACCTCTTGTGCCCTGTTTTCTCACTCTGCTGTCTAGCTTCCTCCTGCTCAAGTCTCTTGCTCTTGAACAATTCACTCTCCCCACAGTCCATTATTCCCATTGCTTCCCAGCAGCTCCCCTTCTTTGCCAAGTGTCACCAATGCTGCTGTTGTGGGATTCCTTAGGTCACAACTCTGAGTCACACTTTCTGTAGTTCTCACGGTGCCCGTGCCACACCATATTCCTGCAAAAATAGATACAGCATCTCTGCCCCAAATCTGGGTCACACTGTGAAGCAGGGCCAGTTGTGCCGTTGTCATAAAGAGCCCCCTCGCGACAGTCCTTCCCACTGTCATTCATTCACAGCTCTTCCTCCATGCATGTTTAGATTGGTTCAAGAAGAGGGAAGGTGGAGCAGATGGAAAGATCTACTTGGTAGCTCTTAATCTAGACCCACCTCCTCCTCAAGGAACCACTGTCTTAGAATAGCTTGTGTATCTAATTCCCTTTCCCACAGGATGCAGCACTTCATTCTTGTTGTAAATAGACTCAGTTAACCTACTGATCAGGCCTGCAGCCATGTTCAGACATCTCAGTCAAAGTCTATCAATAAGGTTTACCTGAGATCACCACCATTTTCAGAGACACCATCTCACTTTTTTTTTCTCAAAAGAACCCCAGGTTTTTGCTCCCTTCTGCAGGAATGGACATCAATGTCAGGGGGAGTGAATGCAACAGGATCAGGTTCAGGTTCAATAGACTCTGAGTGAAGCTTCTGTCCTCTGGTATTTAGGTCTCTTCACTCCCTGGCCTCCACAAATGTGTTTTAATTTTCTCTCGATCTGTCCACATGAACTCTATGGCCAGTCAAAGGGAAAGACCCATGCAGTTTTTGGAATGTCTGGATTTCTTGCCCCTTTGGACTTCATACCTATACTTTAAATTAGATTCACTGAAAATAGAATCAGAGATGAATTGTGTGGGGAGTGATCTGGAAAAATTCACTCACAAAGAGGTGAAGAAGGAAAGAATGAAAAGAACTGAAGGAGGAGAGATTGTATGGAGGAGAAAAGGCAGGCCTGGTCAGAGGGAGCAGCTGATATTCAAGGCTGTAAAAGTACTACAGAAAACAAAACCTTGAACGAGACAGCTCCCTGAGGCTGAGGGAACTCAAGTAAAAACAGACAGGGACAGTCCTCATGTGATACTGCACCAGGAGCTGGGGGGTGGCCTTGAAGATGGAGTCTAGTGGAACACCGGATTATCCACTGCAGACTTCTCTCTACCCCTTAATGTCCTCACCCAGTTCAATTGCTCAAAATCATACTATATTTTAGTCGTTTTGTACTTGAATCATGTTATACAATCAATTTTTCTTGGAGTTTCTATTCGACATTCTTTCTCTTTTCCCACCATGACAAAATAAACATATGTTTGAATTTAATTGCTAAACTCAGCCTGCTTCTTTATTTTAAAATGGATGCAATAGGAAATACTTTCTTTTTTCGGAGATATTTTTCTTGGATCTTCCTCACTTTCCATTCTATTTTGGAACTACTATGTCTAGTTCTCCTCCTTGGATAAGTATTCTTTGAATTCTTGCCTTAGAAACAGCCTGTCTTGGATTCTATGCCTTGTTTCTTGTGTTTCCACAGTCTTGTTACTTTTGTCGAAGGATTAATGAAGATTAAATTTTGTCAAAAATGTATTTATTTTTACTTATTAATTTGGCATGAAATATCATTCTAGGTTCAAGATAGTTTCTGCTCATAACTTTAAAGTATAGTATTGCCCCATTGTATTCTAGCAAAAAATATTGATTTCTAGAAAATAATGTTGAAGACTTTATAATTTTTCTTCCTGTGGAGATAATGTGTTCTTCTTCAGAGACAATGTTTGGATCTTCATATTGTATTCCACGGTCAGAAATTCTACTGTCAGCAGGGATAACTTCTCTTAAGTCGCTTGTGGTTACTTGCAATCTTAGGGCCTCTGTCTCTTTCCAGCTTTGAAAATTTGACTCCAATTGTTTTCTTCTCTTTGTTTTCTTAATTTCTTTTTATATTTCACTTATAGACCTTCTCAATTAGTTTTCCTGATTATTTTCTATTTATTTATAAATTGTCTCAGTGTTTCTGAAGACTTACATTTCTTTTGTTTCATAGTTTCTAAGAAATTTATTACAGAAATAAATTTTTTTTTGTTTGTTTTTGAGACAGGGTCTCACTTTGTAGTTCAGGCTGGCCCTGAGCTCAGCCTCAAACTCACATCACAGCAATCCTCCTGCCTCTGCCTCCCAAGTGCTGGGATTACAGGTGTGAGCCACCACCCCCGGCACTGTGGTATGTGGTACTGATTGTTGGTGGATGTGAGTCTCCACACCCTGCATTGTTGTATGTGGTTACTGAGGGTCGAACCTGAGCCCTTGCGCTTGCAAAGCAGTGGCTGGAACCACTGAGCTAATTCCCTGGCCCAAAAACCACATTTTTAATTGCCAAATATATTTTGTCTTTCACTGTCTTGTTTTATGACAATTTTTGTTTTACAAATGTAGCTTTTTCATAACTTAACACAAAGAAGCTAGGCTTTTATACTCCTGTACCTTCCAATCATTATAATGTACAGACTTGTGTTTTAGTAGTTTAAGGGGCTTTCTAAAAAAAAAAAAGTCTTGAGACATCTGTGGGAAATTAAATGGAACATCAGAATTATATTCTAGCAGTACAATTTTGATTGTGGTGTGAATTATTTTGTTGAGCTCAGTTAAGATGATTAAAATGAGCTATGTCTCAGTTTAAATTTGTTTAAACCCTGGACTTTTTTTTGGAGGGGTTAATCATGACATTTTGGGCCTTCTTTGGGCCTCATAGCCAAAGTAGAACTAAATCAGTTAGGACAACACGAAAGGTCAAAGTTAATTTTAGTTATTCAAATTAAGAGAACACTAGGCATGGCCATTACATATAGACAGGAGGGTTATAGAAAGAAACAGTAGAATTATGATAGGAGGTGACTCACAGACTTAGGAGAAATCCACGAAATACGGTGAGCTGTTAGACCCTCTTTGTGGTAAAACAGCAGAGGCTCCAACTCAAGGACCACATTTCCCCTTAGCTATGATCTTCACTTCTGGTGATGGAAAACAACTATTTTCTGCAAATAAAGATAAAAGACTGAGAGATCATTTCCAATGCCATGAGATAGTGCTGATGAGTCACTTCTGTTCTAAGAACTTTAGATAGTTGTGATTTCAGAAGAATTCTGTTTCACATATGTTGTAGTTATTTTTAAATTGTAAAATCTGATCTTTGTGAGCAATGCTCAGGTTGGGATTGAGGCTGAATTATTCCTAAAGGTTTTTTGGCATTATATGTACTTGCATTTTTTTCAAACATGAGGAGGAAAAAAACAAAGACTAAAACACAAAAAACAAAACACAATAGCAGTAACTGCCTGCCCTGGCAAATGTCCACATTTCTCCTTAATTGCTCCAATGCAAATATCTTTATTTATTTTTGTTAAAAAAGCATTAAATTGAGAATGTTTGCCTTTGGGAAAAATCTGCCAAAGGGCTTCCCAAATGGCCAGTCTTTGCCTCTCAGCATTGCAAAACATTATCAGACAACTTGTATGCTTTTACTAATGTAATAGGGCTACTACATGTAGTCATATTGGAGTACCAAGTCCACTAGACTCCTGTAGGCTGAAACCCTTCCTCTGTACTTCTTTGGTCTCTTCTGATGAAGTAGGCAGGATTTTGTATGATTTCCATGTCTACCACAAAGGACACTGACTCACTGAGTTTCTCTGAGATTTTGTTGGCAATTCTGGGAAATATCCAATATTGGTATATAGCTTAGATGTTTCTGAGAAGTATGCTCTAAGAGAATATCTAACTTCGAAAATTTGACAAAGGGAAGTAGCAGTCATATGGATATGGAAATGGAAGCATATTAAATTTAAGCATTTATTCCATCAAAATAAAAAGCTTTTCTATACCAGAGGAAACAAATGACAGAGAAATAACAGGGGATATCTTTTCATTTTCTGATGTCCTCCTCAATCTGTTTGGTCAGAGAACTATAGTTTTTGTTATAGAGGTCTTCATTGCCTTGCTTAACTTAATTCCTGGATTTTTACTCTATCTTTGACACTATTGTGAATGGGATTGTTTTCTTGATTTGTTTATCGGTGGGTTCATCAAATTCATTTTTGATGTACAGAAATAGTGCTATTAATTTTTGTGTACTGATTTTGTATGTTGTATTTTATTGAATGTATTATTTCCAAGAATATTTAGGTGGAATTTTGGGTCTTCTATGTAAAGGGGTAAGTTATTTGCAAAAAAGGTAGTTTGAACTCTTCCATTCCTATTTGAATCTCTTTTATTTCTTTCTCTTGTCTGATTTCTCTGGTGAAGTTTTCTAGTACTATGTTGAACACAGTGGTAACAGTGAGCACCTTATCTTGTTCCTGATTTTAGAGGAAACACTTTCAGTTTTTCCTTACTTAGTACATGTTGGCAATGAGTTTCGTATAAGTAGCATGAATCAGTTCAAGATAAGACAAAGCCTACACAATGAGACTATTTACCCACTCTTCTGACAGAGTTTAATATCTGGACTATATGAAGAATGCAAAAAACAACACAAAACCCCATCTACAAATAACCCAACAAAGCAGTGGACAGATGCATTGAACAGACACATCTCAAAAGAAGAGCAAATGGCCAGTCAGTATATGAAAAAGATGTTCAACATCTTGAGTCATTAGAGAAATGTAAATCAAAATTCTACCTTGTCTCTGTCAGAATGTTTATTATCAGGAATACAATGAACAATAAATGCTATTGAGGATGTGAAGAAAAGGAACTCTGCTAAACTGCTGGTGGGAATCTAAGTTAGTATAATTATCATGGAAATCAGTATGGACGTTCCTTAAAAACTAAAAAACGAGTTACCACTGGATCCAACTGGTAGATTAGTAGATTCTCAAGAGAATTAAAGTGAGCATACTCTAGAGGTATTGGTGTATCCATGTTTTTTGCAACACAATTCACTAGTGCCAAGCTGCAGAAACAGCTTACGTGGTGTTGATACAAATCTGTATCAACAAAAGAATGGATAAAGAAAGTGTGTTATGTACACAATGGAATATTATTCAGACATAAGGAATCAAATTATATAATTTCAGGATAATAGAACTGTTAAGTGACAGAACTCAGGAAGTCAAATACCTCATGCTTTCTCTCACAGCAGGAATCTAAAAAAAGAGAGAGAAGACATAAAAGTGGAAGGGAGGCTACTAGAGAAGAGGAATGAAATGGGGAAAATGGGAGAGGTCAAGGTGTGTGTATGTAGAAACATACCAAATATACCGAGTTACTAGTGTGTATTACTAATATACAGTAATAAAAATTAAACATTTTGTGTAATGCACAATTATCATTACTCCTGTAAACTGTAAATAAAAGCAAAGCAAATCTAGTAGCTTGAAGATGACACACAATGCAGGTTTCTCCTATGCCTTTTCCTAGGACTCAGCACATAAATATAGAAATAAACCCTTCCTCGTCATGTATATTTTCCCTGTTTCACCACTGGCTACTTTTCAAAGCATTAACTCCTCAAATGGATTTTGAAATGTGCAGGATAGAGGAATTTATAACAAATTTTAAATGAATAAACCCCTCACAAATGGAAAGCATGGAGATGTTTTGTCCGTGATGAAAGAGGTCTTGACTTTACCTCTCAACAATTTCTCTCTAGTATTTAAGGCTTTCAGGGTTACCTGTTTGCAAACCCAAACACTGTAATCTCATCTCATCCATCTGGAGAATGGAGGAAGATCAATATTTCAATATTTGAACTACAGGCAATTGAATCAATAAGCAAAACCTTCCAAAGGAATCTAAGTATAAGCAAGAATAATTTCTAAATTAACATTTTAGAGGCTTATTTTGATGTCAGTATCATACAAAACTTTGGTATTTAATAATGTTCTATGATAGGGTAAGCACACAAATTTATGCCTTGCTGGAAAAGTCCAAATGGAACATGTTTTATTTAAATTAATAAAGAATTGTGCAGAGCATTGGGGGTTGAAGGATTAGGTAATGAATAAGAGAAACAGATGCAGATGAAATACGACTTCCTTCACGCGGTGTGTTTCAGGGAATCTTTAATTCACCTGAATATGGCCATGAGTTATGCTTAGAGTATTGTATTAGAATTCCTAGTAGAAAGGGATTTAGATATACACGTAAAGTTAAATGTGGTTAGACAGTAAAATATTGATTGCTTACCACAAACAATGCAGCGGGGTATCTAACACTTGTTTTCCTTGTGGAACATAATAAGGTAATTAATTTATCTCTAGCTGAGTTTTATTTGTGAAAGTTATTTTTTTTTTTGCAGTGATACAGATTTAAATGTATTTTGTGTGTGTTTCAAGCAGCTTTCTATTTGTGCTATAATAATCATGTGCAGTTCATGGCAGCATTTTAATAATCATCACCTTGGAAATGGGGATACTTTCTTCTTTTAAATAATAAAATACAAGGCTCAGTAGTAAAACGGCACTCTGGATATAAAAGCTAATGACTAATAGGAGAGTTCTGACCCTCTGAATTGCGTTTACTGTTCACCAATGATTATGTCATTAGGAATGAATTAGCTAGTCAATGAGGTGAATCTTCAAATCAAAGCTGCCACTTTGAAATTTTCAATAATCTGTTCACTTGTAGGATTAGGCTAGTATTTAACAGCTATTACTGTTCTATTTCTATTGCTGGGGTTATGCGGCCGTGAAAACAGTTTCCTTTTGGTATCATTTCTCTCTCTCTGTGTGTGTGTCTCTCTCACAAATTATTTATTTGAACTAACCACATTCTTAAAGCTAGAGTTCTCTAATTTTGTGAACATTAAGGTAGAATAAAAACAACATTTATTTACTATCTAGAAATTGCAGAAAGAGGAGTTGTGGGACTGAGTAGAGCCTAGAGGATTGTTCTAGAGTAGAGGTTCCAGAAATGTGGATGGAAGGATACGTTGTGTCGTTTGTTTCTGTGTACCACTTTTTCTATTTTAAGAAGGAAACCTTGTGACTATTGTTTTTATCTACTTGGAAAATTCATTTTCAATTTTTTATACCAAATTTCACATGCTCTTTTTGCAAAACCATCACCACTGATGTTCTGTACAGGTTCAGCCATTTGTGTAAATTGGAACAATATTTACAACAGCAGCCATTTATGGCATGTTTGCTATGTCCTGGGTGCTGTGCCTCAGCCCATCTAGTTCTTTTTGCACACCAGTATGGAAGAGCGTATCTTCTCCTTACAGATCATACAAATTCAAGTTTATTTGCTAGTGAATGAGTGATCTCAAAGTTGCATGGAAGTTTCACCATAATGCACACTGGATGAAGGCGGGTATTTTTCTGTGTTGTTCCCTGGTGCCTCATTAGCACACAAGTGAAAGCTGGCTCAGTGCTCAGCAAATCTTTGTTAGGTGAGAGGATGAAGATACATTTTCTTCTACAGTCCATTTTCTTCTTACTATACTGTATTGTTTCCTCCTCTCTGTGACCAAAACTGGACTTGATGGAAGAGTGTGTTCTGTGTTACGAGTAAGCTTCAGGCTCTCTGAAATACTTTAAGAGAAGATTATCCAAAAAATGTCATTGTTATCTGGCCATTCCTTTTGACCATGAGATGAACTGTCTCTGCAGAGTGCTCCTGAAGCCTGGCTCTCACTGTATAAAAATCATGACTGAGGTCTTACGTGTTCTAATAAACACATTTATTTTCATCACCTCAGCCTGGAAGAAGAGGCATGGCTGCCTTTAGTATGTATTATATTCCTGGGAAAACTTTCTCTTGTAGCCTGTGAGAGCAGTTCTGGGCTCAGGAGAGAAGCCCAGGGCCGAGAGACTTAACTGAATGATGTATCATCCTCTGGTCTATGTACACCAAGGACATACACACAATCAAACTTCTGTGATAAATGCTGTGGATACTGATTTGTTTACTCACCATGTATTCTATTTTCTTTTGGTAACACCAGCCCACGTTTCCTTTTGAAAACCATTTCCTGCCTGGCTTATTTCTCATCTCCTACTTGATGCTCTTGGCTACAGAATTTGATTCACAGATAAGTGGGGTGATTCAAGTTGACTCTATTCAAGTCAGGTCTTAGACTTTGCTAGAACTCTGAGAAGAAAGGCCCTTTCTTCTGGAGTTAACGAAGGGTAGGCCACAAGCTTGAAGCTGCCACAGATTGTCAGAGAAAAGAATCCTAACTGAGAAAGAAGCTGATAGAGAGGGAATATGAGGAATGGCCAAAATGTTTATACTTCTGGATTTGGTGAGGCTTAAAGTTTAATCTGTCTTTGAATCTTTAAGGTACACTACCTGTTCTCATTTGCTTCAATCTCTTGGAATAAGGTTCTGATGGCTTGTAATGGAAAAAATACCAACATGTATAATGGCTATGAGTATTTATATTTTGGTGTAGACTTTTCTTCTTGCTTGTACTTCCTTAGTCTTGAAACATCATGTAAATGCAATACAGTCAAAATGATCAGCATAGAGTTTGAAAACCTTTTCTTTTGGAATCTCTTCAAGTGATATGTGACAATGGTTCAGATGATGCTGGCATTAAATGCTTGAACATGCATTTCCTAAACATGTTTGGTGAAAAAGTAAAGTAAGATTTCTAATTATTATGAGGACAAAGTCAAATATACTTGAGAAATACAAGGCTATCAAAAGTTAAATGGATTGGGCCGGGGATTTAGCTCAGTGGTTCCGGCGCCTGTCTTGCAAGTGCAAGGACCCGGGTTCGATCCCCGGTAACCACATAACAATACTGGGCATGGAGACTCACGCCCAGCAGCAATCAGCACCACATACCACAGTGCCGGGCGTGATGGCTCACACCTGTAATTCCAGCACTTGGGAGGCAGAGGCAGGAGGATTGCTGTGATGTGAGTTTGAGGCTGAGCTCAGGGCCAGCCTGAACCACAAAGCGAGACACTGTCTCAAAACAAACAAACAAACAAACAAACAAACAAAACAACAACAACAACAACAAAAAACAACCTTAAAAAAAGTTAAATGGATTTATTTCTGGAAAGTATTATTTCCTTTAATCTAAGTAGAACTTACAAGTTCCAACCAGGGTATAAAGTATACATAGCTTCCCAGTGTTTAATCACTGATCCCATGGCCTGTTTTTTTATTCCTTGGTAAACTTCTGGGATTTGACTCTGGAGAACAAAATCTGGGAAATTTCCTGAGCGATGATTTCTGGGGAAATTTTTAATGATGTTCTCCAGGAAGACTAATAACATCTGCATTTCAGGGCAATGTCGTATTCATTCCTTCTGTCCCTAAGCTGGATGCAATTTTTAAAAACAAATTTATTTCATTGCTAAATCTTATACATACAATATGATCACATTGAACAGTAAGAATTTTACTTGTACATGACATATCTTGATTCTCATTTTTCCCCCTTTCCCCCATAAAATTTTTCTTCCCCTTCTTTGCTTTCCCCTACCTACCCTTTCTCTTTTCCTTTTGCAATTTTCTTTCTTTCATATTTCTTATTATATATTTTGGCATTTACACCTTCACTTTTTTATACTAGAGAAATATACGATATTTACACATCTGAATCCTATTTATTTCCCTTTGAGTATGTACTTCGAGTATGAGGGACTCAAATTTATCATTCTTTATGGCTGAGTAATACTCCATCTTATAAAAAACCCTCAAATCTTCTTTATCCAGTCTCCCATTGATAAGCATTTGGGTTCTTTCCAAGATTTAGCTATTACAAACTGAGTTGCTATAAACATGGGTGCACATATGTCACTGTGTTATGATTCTTTTAATTCTTTCCTATATATACATAATGGGAATAAGAGGGTCAAATGAGACCTCTAATTCTAGTTTTTTAAGGAATTTCCCCAGTGGGTGCAGTAGTCTACATTTCCACCAACAGTAGAGAAAGGTTCCTTTCTCTCTACAGCCCCACCAGCATATGTTTAGGGTTGATTTCATGATAGCAGCCACTCTTTGTAGAGTGAGATGGAACTTCAGTGTTATTTTCATCTGCATCTCTTGAATGACCAACACTGTTGAACATTTCTTTATATGTTTCTTAGCTGTGTTCATTTCTTCATCTGAAAAAATGTCTGTTCATTTCAGATGCCTATTTTTGAATTGGGTCTTTAAATTGGAGGGTTGATTATTTAAGTTCTTTATATATTCTAAATAGTAGTCCTTTGTCTGAGAAACAGCTGGTAAAATTCCCCCCCCATATTGGAGGTTGTTTTTTTGCTCTGTTGGTGTTTTCTCTGTTGTACAGATGAAAGCTCATTTGTTGATTCTTTCTGCTAGTTCCTGTGCTGTTGAAGTTTTGTTCATAAAGTCCTTCCCTATGCCAGTGTCTTCAAGAGTTCTACTTAACCTATTTTCCAGCAGGTTTAGTGTTTCCATTTTAATATTTAGATCTTTAATCCACATTGATTTTAATTTGGTGCAAGTGGAAACAGTTTTTCCAGCACCATTTGTTAAAGAGGATATCTTTCCTACACTAAAGGTGTTTAGTTCCTTTGTTAAAGATGAGGTGGATTAGTATATCCAGGATTGTTTCTGGATCTTCTAGTTTGTTCCACTGATCCTCAGGTCTGTTTCTTTGTCAGTACCATTCTGTTTTTATCACAGTGACTTTATAGTATAGTTTAAAGTTAGGGACTGTGATATGATCTTGCTGCTTAGGATTGCTTTTGCTATGCTAGGTCTTTGTGGTTCCAGATGAATTTTTGGATTATTTTCTCTAGCTCTGTGAAATATATTGTTGGGATTTCATTTGGGATTGCATTGAATCTATATAATAGTTTTGGCAGTATGGCCATTTTGATGATATTGGAAGAGGGATGTTTTTCCATTTTCTGATATCTTCTTCAATCTCCTGTTTCAGAATGCTGTAGTTTTCACAGTAGAGATCTTTCTCCTCCTTTGTTAGACTGCTTCTGAGATATTTCATTTTTTGGATGTTATTGTTAAAGAAGTTGATCCCCTGATTTTTCTTTCAGTGAATTTATTGTTTGTGCTTACAAAGGCTGCTGATTTTCTTTTTCTTTCTTTCTTTTTTTTTTTAAATTTAGATAGGGTCTTGCTTTTGTAGTTCAGGCTGGCCCTGAGCACAGCATTGAATGCACAGCAATCCTCCTGCCCTGCCTCCTGAGTGCTGGGATTATAGGCATGAGTCACCACGCCTGGCACTATGGTTTGTGTTACTGATTGCTGGTGGGTGAGAGTCTCCATGCCCAATATTGTTGCATGTGGTTACTGGGGATTGAACCTGGGTCCTTGCCCTTGCAAGGCAGGTGCTAGAACCACTGAGCTAAATCCCTGGCCCAGGCTATTGATTTTTGACTGTTGACCTTATATCAAGGTATACTACCAAATCTAGTGATTTAAGTTTTGCAGTCTTTTGGAGTATCATGTCATCAGCAAATAATGACAATTTAATGTCTCCCTTACCTATTGTTACTCCTTTTATTTCTCTCTCTTGTCTAATTGCTATAGGCAATGTTTCCAAATCTATATTGAGCAATAGTGGTGATAGTGGACATACTTGTCTTGCTTTTGATCTTAGCATGAAAGGTTTCAGTTTTTGACCATTTAGTATGATGCTGGCTGTTGGTTTCTCATAAATAGCTCAGTTTGAGATAAAGACCATCTATTCCAATTTCCTGTAGGGTTTTAATCATGAATGGATGTTGTAGTTTGTCAAATACTTTTTTTGCATCTATTGAGATGACTGTTTAATTTTTGTCTTTTGTTTGTGAATGTAGTGTATTATGTTTATTGATTTATAATGTGTAAATGAACCAGCCTTACTTCACTAGGATGAATCCAAATTGGTCAGGGTTTTGATCTTCTTGATGATTCTCTGTATTCTGTTTGCCAGTGCCTTATTGAGAATTTTTGCATCAATATTTGTAAGGAGATTGACCTGTAGTTCTCTTTTTTTGTTTGGGTCTTTCTTTGCTTTTGGAATCACTGTAATAGTTGCGTCTAGAAATGAATTTGGAAGTATAGCTTCTCTTTCAATTTTATTAAATAGTTTGAGAAGTAGTGGCACTAGCTCTTCTCTAAAAGTCTTGTAGAATGTAGCAGTGAAGCCATCAGGACTAAGACTTTTCTATCAGTAGGTTTTTAATTTCATTTTCAATTTCACATATTGATATTGGAATTTTTAGCATTTTTATATCTTCTTCATTCTACTCTTGAAGTTCACATGAGTCTAGGAATTTATTCATTATTTTTGTTTTTGTTTTCCATCTTATTGCAGTACAAATTCTCAATGTAGTGGTTATTATCCTTTGACTTTCTGTGGATCTGTGGTGATTTCTCCCTTTTCATTCCTGATTGCATGAATTTGAGCCTTTTCCTTCTTTTTTTTTTTTATAAGGTTGGCTAAGGGTTTGTCAGTTTTATTTATTCTTTCAAAAAACCAACTCTTCAGTTCATTGATTTGAAGTTCATTGATTTGAAGTTCAGCATTGGGTTGTTTATTTGAACTTGCTCTTTTTTCCCAGAATGGGCATTCGTTGCTATGAATTTCCCTCACAGAACTGCTTTCATTGTGTCCCATAAATTCCTGTATGTTGTTGTGGCATTATTATTCAATTGTAGAAATTGTTTAATTTCTTCGGGGACCCATTTCTTGCTCAGGAGAGTGATGTTTAATTTCCATGTGTTTGTGAGCTTCTTGGAATTTCTTTTGCCTCCAATTTCAAGGCAATGTGGTCTGACAGTATTCAGGGGATAACTTTTATTCCTTTGCACTTACTTAAACATGCTCTATGAATTAGCATGTGGTCTGTTTTGGAGAGTGATCCATGAGCAGCTGAGAAGAGTGTATATTCTGACTTTGTGGGGTGAAATACTCTATAGACATCTATTAAGCCCATTTTTTCAAAAATTTGGTTTAGTTCAAGTACTTCATTATTAACTTTTTGTCCACTTGATCTGTCTATTTGTGACAGTAGGGTATTGAGTTCCCCTACTATTGCTGTATTAGTACTTATCTGGCTTTTTATGTCCATTAATATTTGTTTTATATAGCTGGGTGCACTAGAATTTGATGCATAAATATTTATGAAGGTCATCTCTTCCTTTTGGATTGTGCCCCATACAAGAATGTAGTGTCCTTCTTTGTCTCTTTTAGTTTTGGTGTGAAATCTCCTTTGTCTGGAAACAAGACAGCCATTTCTGCTTTTCTGTGGTTTCCTATGGAATGGAGAATTGGTTTTCACCCTTTTGCTTTCAGTCTATGAATTTCATTTTGAATTAGGTATGCTTCTTGTATACAGCATATTGTTGACTTTGCTTCTTAATCCATTCTGCCAGTCTGTTTTTTAATTGGCACATTGAGATCATTGACAATAATAGTTATAACTGATATGTATTGATTTATCTCTGTCATGATGTTTTCCTGTTGTTGGCTCTTTTATTCTTTGCTTTTTCCCTTCTCCATTCAGTTTCTTGCTTTGCCCAGTGAGTTCACTCTGCTGTCTCATGGGATTGTGACACTCATTGTCTTTTTCTAGGATGATGTTTAGAATTTTTGGAGTGTAGGTTTTGTATTTGTGAAGTTTCTTAGGTGTCTTTGTCATGGAAGTATCTTATTTCCCCATATATTTTGAAGCATAGTTTTGCAAGAGCTTGTTTTCTTTTATGGATTGAAATACTTCACTCCAGGCTTTCCTTGACTTGAATGTTTGCACTGAGAAGTCTGGTGTGAATCTGATGGACTTTCCTTTGTATGTGGTTTGCTTCTTTAACTGCTTTTAATATTTCCAAAATATTGATAATTATATGCTTAGCTATAGATTTTTTAATGGCATGGTTGTTTTGGGGGAGTTCTATGTGCTTTTCTTTTCTGTATGTCAAATTCTTCTCCTGTGATATTTTTCTCCATTACATCTGTGAAGTTTTTTTTAAAATATCTTTTTCTCTGTCTCCTGTTTCCTCACTGACTCCAGTCTTTCTGATATTGTTCTTCTTTGCATCATGTAGCAGCTTCTGGATTGATTTCTTGTGGTCCCTTGCTGTTTTCCATAAATTCTTCCTTTCCCGTTCACTGGCTGTAATCCTGTCTTCTATGTTTTATATTTATGCTTCACAATCATTCATCCTATTTCACAAACTTTCATTGGAGTGTTTCATCTTTTTGAAATCTGTTTGAAGCTATTTAACAGATTCCAGTACTTTTGTAATTTGAGATTCTATCATTTTCCCATCTCTTCTTTAATGTTGTTAATTATATCTTCCGCTTTGGACACTATCTCTGCTTTTGTTTAAGAAATTAGTTATTTCTGATTTCCATTTTACTAGATCCTCTTTTGCTGCTGGCTCAGAGTCCCAGTGTTTAAGCTTCAGTTTGCTCTAATTCCATTTTCTCTGGGTTCTCTTGTGGTAATGATCTTTGTGTCTGGATTTTTGAATTTTTTTTTCTCATTTCTATTTCTTTGTTGTTGCTAATGCTTTTGGTTTAATTCCTGGCTTGCTGTCTGGGCAATTTTTATTGAAAACCTCTTTCTTCTTAATATTTATAACTCTTAGGAGATGACTACTTCCTGGTTGTTCTTCGTGGATCTCCAATGGCCTTCATGTAATCTCAGTTCTGACATACTATGGAAGGTACTTAAACAGGACAATCATATCATCTCATAATACATAATACAACCAGTATCATCAACAGTATCAAAAACAGCACAGGAAATGACAAGCTTCAGAAATTACTATTCTGATACCTTTAATCTTAAAATTAGATTTTTGACCACATGCCAAAATTAGAACTAATAAGAAATATGTTTACAACATACAGGTCCTTCAATATAGCAACATCACCCTTTGGGAATAAAGGGTCCCTCCCCAGGGTGTTGGGAAGGGATCAAGAGACAGAAGAAAAGGGATAAATTAGAAAGAGGGTTAGAGGATATATAAAGATCAAAACAAACCCTGGGAAACTGATAGAGGCTAAAGGATAAAAGAGACAGAAGTGACAGATACAAAACAGAATAGACTAACAATAGCACAGCCATTACAAACTCTACTCATTCTCCTATATTAGTACAGAAGAAAAAGAGAGTAGAAAGGACAGAATATATTAACTTCTGGAAATAAATACTGACTACAGAAGAAGAGAGGATGAAAAAACAAAAGAAGAATAGGGATCCCTAGCAGCAACAGACTAACAGTAGACTATTTTCCCTTTCCTATAAAAATGAGCAGTTGAGAGAAGAAAAACCCACAATTGGACAGACTCAGTTACAAGAGAGTGGAGAAACGAATAAAAGAGAGGTCAGAAAAAAGAAAGAGACAGAACAACAACAGCAACAACAGCAAAATAAGCAAAGCCAGAACCATCACCAAAAGGGCCCTTTATGGCTCAGATCTGTTGTCTCCTGTAAACTAGTCACAGCCAATGTCCCCAATCTAGGATCTGGCTATATTCCTGAGTTGAGCTTAGTGAGCTCCTATAGGCTTGAACTCTGCAAGGGTTCAGGGACCTGTAGGTAGAACTGACTCCACAAACTCATCAATTGTTGTAGTCAACAGGATTTCTTCTTTCTTCCAGTGGGTGTTTTTTCTCTGTGGTGGATAGGTTAGAGTCACACACTGAAGGCCTCTGCACTGCCATGGTACTTATTCAGTGTGCAGAGACACGTATATGGAGTCTCTGTGGGACCCTCCTCTTCCACTGGTTGCACAAGTGCTCAGGACCCAATCTCCATGGGTAAGGTGGGCCAATAGCCTTTGCTCAACATGGGCAAGGACGTGGGTGGAGTCTGTCACTGGATACAAATTTATACCAAAGAGCATAGCACTTTTCCCTCTGTTTTGTAGCTGAGAATATTGTTTTGAGAGAGAGAGAGAGAGAGAGAGAGAGAGAGAGAGAGAGAATTGTATATTATAGATCTTCAGGATGATCTTATGTTTTATTGTATAGTACATAGGAATCCAGACTGAATGTACTCTGCAGTCTGACCATGAGTCAAGATTCTAGTGAGTAGTTTTGCTGTAATATCCTGGTCACTTTTACAGAATTTTAGCTCATCCAGGCTTATTTCTGTTAGGTTTTGCCACATGTTACAAAAGGGGTGGCCATTCTGACAGACAGATGGGAACTCACTGAGGTCAAACAGAATGAATGGCCATATTCATTCTCTTTGACTAATCTCTTCATGACAGCTTGTAGGTACTGTACCATCAGAACTCCCAATATTTCCAAAAATATCTCTCAGCAATGGCTTAGGAGCAATATTCTGAATCTAATACTACTGCACAGTAGTCATTTATAAATTGGAAACATATTTTATAGAGATTTTTTCTCCAGTCAAGAATGCTATTCTTTGCTAAAATGTAAAACTTTTATTTAGATAATAACTTCTGTAAATAAAAAATTACTTTAAAAGAATATTCAGATTCTCTACTATTTTCAAAGTACATGTTCCAATAACTTATTTCCTAAATATGCCTTTGGAGAAAAATGACCTATCAAAGGCCTGACTTTTTATTTATCTTTCTTTGAAATAATGCTTTTTACCACAATAAGATACACCCGATTAATATTCTTTAGAGCAGAAGACTGGCAAGTAAGTTCATATTTCAAATTTAAAACAATGTCCACAATTCATATTCAGTTGTAATAAAAAATCCCACATTTTCAAAATAAAATTATGTGAGAACTTGCTGAATTCTAATTTCACTTGTCTGAAACAGTAAATTTTACTTCAGCTGTTAAATGGTATTCAAAGTTGAACCAAGTAGACCCCAAATGCACAAAGCCCATGCTATAATTTCTTTCCTCTTAAAATTCATTGATTTTCAAAGTCATTGGAGCATTTGTTTGCTTTTTTAAGATGTCTGCCATCTGACACATCTTTTACTGGGTATTGAGAAACATGCTTACTTACTCTTTGTTTTGTTTTAGGAGGTGGATTCTTTCCTGTTAGTCTGGTTTATCTGCATCTGCAGTAATTAGTTGGATGGTGAATTAAATATGTTACACCTGAGTTAGTTGAGCGCTTTAATCTGCTTGCATGAGTAGGAAAATTCTAAGCTTCTACTGAACTGAAAACCCAATTCACTGGCAGGATAGAAAGTGACAATGTTTGAAGCTAATGAGGTTCTGTTGGAAGATATTGAATAATCGTTTGAAAATCCATTCATTGGCTGATCTGGCTGTCAGGGAAGGTCATCAGCATACATGCGGGCTGGTGCCTGGGCCTCTATCTACTGTGGTTTGTGCATCTCTTCCTCAGCAACAACCACCTTTTGACTACAGGAAAATGAATAATAGACCTGTGTTTCTTAACCAAACTGAAATTCTGCATTTGGCTTATAATATCTGGATTGAGGGAAGAAAATGGCTGTTCCACCTTGTGTTTGTTTCTGAGAGTTAGCAACAAGCTCTTAGCATCAATATTCACAATGGGTTTTCAAACAAGTGGCAAAAAGCATCAATAGCATCTGCTCACACCCGCTGCCCTGCCCCGCTTGCAGTGAAGAGCTCCAGTGAGTTGGCGAGATTCTATAGATTCTTTTAGATTCTGTACGTTTTGTATTTAAACTCGGTTCTGTGGGCTAATGCCAGAATAGCTGCCTCAGAGGGGTTGTAGTTTGGCTTTAGCCTCCTTCATGAGGACCAGACCGTTTGATCAAGCAGCAGAGTCAAAGTATGGACTCTAGTCCTAGCCTGTCTCTGACTTGGTGAAGAATTATGACAATATTTCATCCAGGATCAAGGGGCCAACATTTGAATCAGTTCTGCATTGACCAACTTTGAGGTCTTGTTTTAATACTTTGATTATAGTCTTAATTTTCATCATCCATAAACAGAGTGATCATATTTTAACCCTTGTTTACTCTATCAGGTAAGAATTCCTTCTGAGAGGATTTTTCATTGTTATTTTTAATATTGGATTTTGATGAGTATATATTTTTTGCCTTTGGGTCACAAATTTGCCCCTGGAGGATGTAAACCTCCATATCACTTGATAGGTTTCTGTACATTTGTGGACTGCGGTTCACATAACTCTTAAGCCTATAATCGTCCCTGTTTATTGTGATTGTGTCATAATTTTCTGTCCTTCATCTTTCTTTTTGATGATAACTTCTTGATTTTTTCAATGTACCTGTTAAAATAAGGCAACGAAACTGGACATGTGGTGGTGTGCACCTGTTGTGGTGGATTAAATGATGGTCAACTTGGAACACCCAGGTGAACTGAGTTAGCAAGGCCTGGATGTGGAAGATCCACCTGAGAATTGTTGTCAATGGCATGAAAGAAGAATGGAGGGCAAGATTTTATGCTGTTGATTTCCTGGGGAAGCTTGCTAGGGTTGGTTTTCCTGATACAAATTCAGCTGTTCTTATCTTTAGAGAAGCTCAGGTCCTTGCTGTTGCCGGAGATGACTGCTATTCTCTTTGGGGTGGGGGGGCTCTTCTCTTCACTCTTTTTTGCTCCAGTGTAGGTCCCTCAGCTTGGTGGTGCAGACCTGTGGGAGATGGGGGAAGAGGATACAGCCAGAACCCTTGTGGCAAACTCCAGTCCCCCTTGAGTCTCACAGCAAAAGCATTAACAAACAACAAAACTGGAACGTTGAGAAAAAGGCTGAGCCCAGACTCGACTCTGGTTACTCTGAACAGCAGTAACAGAAAGCAGCCTACTTCCTCGAGCTCACCACAGTTTTATTCAGTACCAAGCTTCATACCTAAAATCCTACCATGCATAAAACAGGGTGGATAGCCACAGTAATCCCTGTAGTTGAAGATCCTGTAGACAAGGCAGATGTCTGCTAATAATCCTAGTGCAATAATCCTTGTAGTAGAAGATCCTGCAGGGTGGAGCATATATCCACCAATAGTTGTAGTAGCTGATCCTGCAGGGAAGGGCAGACATCCTTAAATCCAAGTATGTAAATCGTAAGTCTGAGTAAGTTGTCCGCTCTTCCCAGCACAGACCCTTCATCCCACTGGTGCAGACTTTCTAGCTTCTACCACTGACCATTAAGCTTTCCTGGTGCATATCCTCCATATGGACTTGCATGAGACATTGTTGTGGGTTTAGGCCTCTGGGTGTACTCATGGGGGACATTGCTGTGGGATCCAAACTCTGCTGGATTGTTTGGTTCTCTAGTATGTGGACATATCTCTTGCACTTCTCTGCATTTGACTTTTTGGGTAAATATTATAAAATAATCCTATAAGTTATGTGTCTTGTATTAAATCTATTACCTTGCAAACCCTAATTATTATGCCTGTAATTTTTGGTAGTTTGAAGCAGAAGGATCAAAAATTTTGCCCAACCTGGGAAACATAGGGGTTTATATCCTTTCTCACAGTTAAAACAAGTAAAAGTAGCTGGAGCTGTAGGTCAGTGAGTGCAGAGGTGCTAGGTTCAATCCCTCATATGGAAAAAATGATATGGAATCCAAAACTGAGCACAAAAATAAGTTGGGCACCTAACATATCCTGATAGGTGCCTAACATTTCCTTTTTCAGTAAACCTCCAAATATAGTTCCAAAATGAACTTATCTATTTTTGGCAGTTGATCCACTGACCTCATATTAAGAATTTAAGACCATAACACTAAGTGTATTTTTTTTTTTTTTTTTTAGACAGAGTCTCACTTTGTGGTTCAGGCTGGCTCTGAGCTCAGCCTCAAACTCACATCACAGCAATCCTCCTGCCTCTGCCTCCTGAGTGCTGGGATTACAGGCATGAGCCACCATGCCCAGCACTATGGTATGTGGTACTGATTGCTGCTGGAGTAAGTCTCCATGCCCAGTACTGTTATGTGGTTACCGGGGATTGAACCCGGGCACTTGCACTTGCAAGACAGGCGCTGGAACCACTGAGCTATATCCCCGGCCCCTAAGAGCATTTTTTTAACATCAACTTTATATCTGCTATCCTATATTTATTAGTAGAGAAATGACTATAAACTTTCATCATGCAGTTGCAATATACAAGCAACTGCACTAATGATTTAAATAATACTAACTTTTAACTTTTACAACAAATCTTTTGAAAATTTCAATGAATTTTTCCTATTTTACAGGTGAGGAAACTGATGCTCAGAAAAAGAAATACAATTTTCTTGTGTTGAACTTATATAGTGCAATATTCTTGAGTGTGCATTAATTTTAGGAGCTTTTCTTTACTTTTTGTAATTTTAATGGCTTTCTTGGCATTTTCTACATAAATATATTGTCGAACATGACAAGTTTACCCCTTACTTTTGAGTTTGTGCGTCTTTTATAACCTTATTGTACTGGCTAGTACTCCACGGCAAGACTGACTTGTAGTGAGAGTAGACACTCTTCTCTTGTTTCTGATTTGATAGGAAAAGTATCCAGTTTTTTTCTTATTAAGTTTATTATTGACTGTAAATTTTTTTTGATAATGTACTTCATAAGTTTTGAGAAACTGCTGCTTTAGCATCATCCAAATCATAAATAGGTATTATACTTTTCTCTGAACATCTATTTGTTTACATAGTTTTTCTGTTTTGAAAACTAGCTCTTTGGGAAAATTGATAATGTTTAGCATTCAGTGTTTCTGGATGTTTTCTTTTAACTCATTAATTCACAAATATTTCTATTTTCTATATTCTAGGAACTCTGCTAAGAGCTAAAAATAAAATTATGGATGAAACAAACATGATCTTAATCATTATGGCTCTAAGGACAGGTTCTTGGTAGTCAGGGATATTACTAAATTTATCTTATTTGGCCATCCTGCTAATGTTTCATATTCTAATGGACAATCAAGTTTTCTGAGAAGCAATATAATTTGCAAATGATGATCATTTGATTTGTTTCTTTCTAATATTTACATAATTTCATTTTCTTGTTATATAACCTTGGCAAACACTGCCAAAATAATGGTAATCATGGGCAATTTATTTTTCTTGTTCTTTATTTTAATGAGCTGCTTCTAGTATTTCATCATTAAGTATAAGTTGCTTCTAGTTCACTTTTGATTGCTAACTGTTGGCCTGTTTAAAGAATTACTCTTATATTTCAAAGATTTTAAAAAATGATATTAATGTTGGATTTGAATAACTTAACTTGAAGCATGAGAATTAACCTGCTGAAAAGCAATGAGTCTGAAAAGAAAACAACTTAAACTAACCCCTGCAAACTGAGGTCCTTGGCATGTTCTGGCTGGAGAGATACTACTCTGGATGATGGGAGTGAAAGCCACCTTTGCCATGTAGCATGAGTCTCTACTGGGGATTACAGATGCCAGATGCCTCATATAGGTAACTAAAAGCAGAACAAAGCCTTCCAGGAAATGCCGAGCTCCACATGACAAAGACCACACAGAGACAACTTTTCTTGGAAAGGAAACCATATCTCAGCCATGAGGATTCCATAACTATGGAACCAGGACTGAGATCATGATCAACCAGACTCCAACCACCAGCTAATTCTTGGAAACTGACCTCCTGCCTTTTCAAGTGGCCCATCTGAACCCCTGTATCAGAGTAAACCCCCTCCATCTACCTGAACTAGAGCTTTTCTATCTTGCCTCTAAATTTCCATTTAAAGCTCTTTGTGTAAAAAAAATTAAAAAGTTATCAGGTCCATAAAGAGTGACTGATGAGTTGGAAAGTTGATTTCTAGGACACAACACAACACAGAGAATGAAGGCCATAGGAGACTAGGACCTTAGGCTGCATTCAGAAACTAGGCAGGTGAACAAATGTCTTTTAATCTCCCCCTTCCTCTCTCCCTCTTTTTCTCTCTTCCTCCCTCTCTTCCCTTGGGCTGTCTGCAGAGGCCACCTATTCTACCAAATTCTTTGGTTGTATAATTCAACATTGAAAATGCTTATTATTCAATGTATATTACATAAATTTTATTTTCAATATGAAGTTTTGATATCTGTCTGACTTTTGCATCTAATTTTAAGTTGTTTCTGAGGTTGGATAGAGAAGAGGAATTTATTTACATCCATAAACCTAGTTTCAGACTTGGTGAAAATTTAAACATTAAAAAAAATATTGTTCTCTCTTTTTGGTCATGTCAAATAATTTTGCAAAGGTGAGCAGAAGCTCCTGGAAAATTCTGCCAAAATTGGAAGTCTCTTACACTTCAATCCAGTCTTCATATTGTTGTTTTTCTTATTTTGTTTGAATCTTTTCACCCACGGCTTTGATCATAGTAGGTCTCCTTTACTTCTGTCTCTTGGTTGGAGGGCAGACTGTGGGGGGTGCCAGGGGCCAAGGGAGGGAGTCACTTAAAAAGTGACATTATTGATAATTTGGAGTCACATTGTGCCATGGTTGCGGACTTCTGTCTCTTGTTTTCATGTAGTGTCCTTTAATATCGTTTCAAAAGAAAGTCTCACTCTTCAGGACCTACTCAGGGGCATCATTGTTCCCTGGGTTTCACCATCCCCTTGTTGTTTCCGTTCACTAGGGTAAAAATGTTCAGTGCTACAACCAGCCCAAACATTTCTGATCCATTTTCTCAAGACTCCTGAAGCACACTGCTACCATGCTTGCAGATCTTGTTTGGTGCCTACGTCTCAGAATCACACTTTCCTCTGTGCCTCTCCCTGGCTCCTAAATGACACATGGTCTTGCTTTTGTGCCTTTGAGGTTGATGGTACAAAGTCTTCCCCAGTCTTCAGTTCCTTTAAGGTGTAGTTGAAGTTGTGCTTTTTTGGGGGGCCCTCCTGCCCTCATTGTTCTGTCTTCTGAAATGGTGGCTTTGAGAATCACCTAGAGAGTTTGTGAAAGCTCAAATAGCTCTAACCTCAGAGTTTAAGATTTCAGAGAACCAGGGGGAAGCCTGAGAATTGGCAATCCTAGAGAATTTCTAGGAAGTACTCATGTGCTGGTCTGCTTTGAGAACCCCTACTCTGAAGTACCAGAGCAATTTGTATTGGCACTACATAATCCATTATTCAGTGGTGCTGTTGTTCTCCAAGTCTGCCATGTTAATTAGATGCACCTCTCTAGCCAAAGAGCAGAGGCCTTGAACATTCGTCATCTCAGTGACTGGCACAGAGTTAATAGCACTCAAGGAGAGCTGATTGGATGGGAGGTGTGGGAGTGAAGGAAGCTCGGGGAGATTAGGGGTTCTTCAGGAAAAAGTGGCCATATCTGTCCTGGTCTCTGTTGACTGGGTTCTCTTCTTTTGTAGGCCTCAGCCTGGCTTCTGCCGCTCTTGTGGTCTACTGACACTCCCCTGGGATGTGGTTAGCCAGCAACGGTTGCATCTGGGTGTCTGCAACTGTGGCTCATTGCAAATTAACCCCTGGCCACTGGATGCCACTCTTCTGTCAGGGTTTTGGTTTGCTCACCTTTGTCTGTTAAAAGCCCATTAGCGAATTCTTATGCCTAATTTTGTCTATAGATTTCAGCATCAAGTTTGATGAGATTGTTTAACTGGCCATAATGTTCATCTCTCCAGTGAGATAGTACCCAAGTTAGGCAGGCACAGAAGGATTTGGGTCCCATTATGGCTCACCTTCTGGTCTTACCTGATTTTTTCTTTCCTTGTGTTTAGTCAGAGCATGTTTTTACAAGTCTCATTTCTGTTCTTTGAGTCTTTGGGCCCTTTCCACTATACTTCCCTGACATCTTAGATTATATCTCCATTCTAGACTTACTGGATTGTCTATTTGTTTTTCTGAGGAGGGTGTCGGGAGACAAGAGAGCATTCAGCTTTTGGAGTCACTGTAGTGGATTGCCTGAATGTGTCAGTCCTTTGTTTTGTGCCATACAACTTTGACTTTCCTCCACCAGAAGAGGTGGAATGCTGAGGACTATTTGGAGGTCTTTAGGGGAGAGGGCGGTGAAACATTAGCGTGATAATTTTATTAAAAGTTTGAAAGGTGGTTGTGTCTTTGGATTATCTCTCCTCGGTCTCTGCCAGAGTTGCAACAGGAGAGCCTGATGCTCCAGTAAAGATGAGCACCATTGAAGCAGAGTCCCCTCACTTCAGCCCAGAGCAGATCACGGGCTCTGGGAGGACTTGTGAATCTCTGTTAAAAACCCATTAGCGAATTCTTATGCCTAATTTTGAGACTCAGTGAATGTTGGTTCACTCTGCTGACATTTGGGTGCTTTCTGGCAGTGTTTTTGTGGAAATATATAGGTTGAGATTGATTAGGGTTCAAATCTGATATTTAAAACCGACAAACTAGGTTTCTGAACTATCTTGTTCCTTTGGGGTAGCTTTCTCACACTGAAATGGAATCAGTAATATCTAACATGCTCAGGAGAAACTATTGTTATGTAAGATGCTGAGCATAGTACTTTCTTCTCCATCATGTGAGGATCGTAGTAGGTACCAGTCCATGTGTGTTAGGTGCATGAACAGAGCCTTCCTGAGTGGTGATGGTGGTGATAAATGTATTTGGGGATGAAAGGACGAGTTAATATGGCATCTGTGGGTTGAGTCCTTAAAAGTTTTATGGGAATGTTAACCTGTCTAAATTTCTGGGGAACTAGAAGATTCTGTCATGAAAGAGCATAGCATGAAGTAATTCTGTGTTGCTGCTGAGGCATCTTTCACCTCTGTGATCCCATAGTTTTCTGACCTTGGGACTGTGATTCCCAGAAAGCATTTCTTCCACATGTCCTCTGTTGTGTGTCCTGCTTGTTAGTGTTCTGTGCTGTGACTCCTCTGTCATAAACATGGTGAGTGGGCACTTAACACGTGTCTGACATGCTCCAGGCCATTCTCTCATTCAATCTTCACAACCCCACTAAGAGAATTTCCATATTATAGATGAAGAAATTGGGAGTTGGGGAAGTGACATAGGTCACACAGCTAATGAGTAATTCTGGCCCAAAAGTGATTTCTAAATCTTCACTTGTTATTTATATTGCACTATATTTGGGTAGTTCATTTTGTAAGCATTTACCAGACATGTAGAGTTACTATGTGGGAATTATGAAGGAAGTATTAACAAGAAGATGTTGGCTGAAGAGCCAGGAGATGCAACATTATAGAGAAGCCCTGACACAGGTTAGCTAGTTGTCCTGCTTGTAATTTAGATTTATAGGAATTTTTATTCTTGAATGTGTTTTTTGATTCACTCATTAGATGTTGATTTTCAGTGTCATTTGTTACTGAGGCTCAGGAAAGGTGCTAGGAAGCCTGCTTTTGGTCCCCGAGCTAACTGAGATCAACAGATGTGATTCCAACATGACTGTCATCTCTATACTGTCCCTGGACTTTCCTAGTTAGTGCTTAGAGCTCACTCTGTGACCCTGAGATGGAAACAGAGGGAGAGATGCACCAAATGATTGCACTGTGATTTCATCCCACTGGTTGATATGGACCCTGGATAATCCAAACTTCATTCCCAGGCAGGACTGTCCTCTCAGGAAATCTTTTTTGCCTTCCTGCAACGACAGGTGAGCTCAAGTTTGGGAGTGCAAGGGATGCAATTGCAAGCATGATGGTTTTATCCTGGTTGTCACTGGGGCTGCCTGGATTTTGCTTTTGTCCATTTTTTTCAGGATGAAGAGGTCCAGGATGCAAAGTTAGACTGTCTTCTTTTTCCCCATTGGTGGCTGCTTTATTTATAGCACACTGAACTGATAAGGACATCAGCAATGAACCAGTGCCACTCCTACTTCCCAGAAGGGAGACTTTCTCTGAGTAAGTCAAAAGTCAAGCAAGAGAGAAAAAGTGCTATTGTTGACTTTCCAGGTAAGTTCCTCTAACTCCTTGCTCACAGAACTCCAGTTTTGTTCCACTAATCACCATACAGGTGACCGATACCCAGGTTGGAAGTAAATCCTAATAGTCTCAGCCATGTGGAGTCTTCTCATTGGCTCTGACAGCTCTTGGAGTTAGAGGGCATGAGACAGTTGTAGCAGCCAATTTGTAAGGATAAGTTAGTGGATTCAGGGATGTTTGGGAAAATTTTTCCATGTTCTGGTAAGAGAGATATAGGAAAAAAAAAAACCCTTCCCTTGGGTTGGGTTTGTTGCCCTGTCTTCTTGTGGAACCCAAACTCTATCTATGTACTCTGTCTTGTAGGGAGCTCACAGAGGACAAAGTAAAAAAGCTAAGGATACAGAGTGGCAAAGCTGGTCCTCAGTGGTTTCTCTGAGTCTCTGAAGGAGCCCACCTTAAAGCCATTCTCATTTGGAACTTGTCTTATTTGAAATAACAGAAGATCCCAGTGCTTAAACTAGTGTTGAGTTCTCTGCCAGGTACTGCTGAAACCACAGGGTACAAAGAAGAGAAGATGAAAGTCCCATGCAGTTGTTAGGGTCCTGCTGGCTGCTTCTTGCTTCGGGTGAGCAGTGGCTCCTCTTCTCCTCCTTTCCCGCTGAGCCTTTGTGTGTGGTTATGTAGAGGTCAATTTGTTCTTGTCAGATGAGTCCCCCCCCCACTCCATTAGGCTCAGGTAGTTGCTGCAGTGCAAGACCCTGAGTGCGAGGCTGTGAGTGAGATGAAGATGGGGACACATGATCTACCACACGGTGTCAATGGAGTGTTTAGAGCACCTGTCCACAGTGCAGTGTTAAAGGAGGATAATTTAGGGAAGTAGATTTGCTTGATTTCTACTGAGACACTTACTATTGATATGAACTTGGCTTATTTAAACTCTGGGCCTTGGTTTTCATCCACCAGGGGACATTCTCTGCTTACCAACTCCACCAAGCATGTACACATTAGGTACTGCACACAGGTATACACACACACACACACACACACACACACACACACACACACATACACACACAGGACAGGATCAAGAGATGGATGGAAGATGGAAAGGAAAGGAGATGAAAAGGGGGATTAAGATGTGTTATGTCCACGAATCACCTTCCCACAAAGACTGTAAACAGCATGTGCTGCACACATGTGTTAATAAACTAAACTATAAGATCAAATGCAGCATATTTCAAAATAACAATATCCAGCCTTTGATTGCTGCAGTTTGCTCTTGCCCCAGGAGCTATGCCTTTATAGCCATCCTGAACCTCTCTCAAGATTCCCAAAGAGTTTCATCTCCTTTTTAACCACAGGACATTTGCACATGTTGCTCTCTCTGGGAGAGGTGCTCTATTTTCACTGTTATTGTTCACTTGGTAAACTATACATCCCTCATTCTCAATTGTCCCTTCTTTTCTGAGTCTACTGGTTTCATAGAGCCATATTTCCTTCAAAGCATTTATCCAGGGCCTGATCTTGCCCTTATTACTGTGGTTTTTGGTTAATGTCATTCATTTCCTGTAGCCCAATGTTCTAAGAAATCAGGGATTCCTCAGGTTGATACCTGTTGTATCCCCAGGTGGCTAGATCAGTGCTTTTCTGATAATAATATTTGCTAAAATCTGTTGAATGAATGCATGAGTATGCAAGATTTTCATATTTAGCAGGGGCTTAGTAAATCAGAGTATCTTTTGAGATACTTCTTATTAGACCTTCCAGCCCATTTTATGTTTCCTTATGTTATTTTCAGGAACCCAGAGGTAGTTCATCCCGAGTTACCCTTTCCATATGCTATAAAGGAGAGGATGGTAGAGTACAGGCGAAATCCTAAAAGACAACCTTGCTGAGCCTCAGCTTCTTAATTTATTTTGAGTTAGATCTTTGCTTTTCTGAATATGTATACATCTTGATTCTTTCATTTTTTTTTACTAGAATGTTTGAGGAAAAGGAAACACATCACAAATAAAACAAAAATGTTTTTGTTGAATCAAGTAATAAAATGTGCATCACTTTAAGGGTCGGCCCTATCCCCATGCTCCTTGCTGCTGTGAATTCATGCATCAGAGTCACCTGAGGGGTCCCGTCCCCAGGGTTTGGCTTCGACCAGCCCGGAGTGGAGCATCAATAGCACATGCACAAAGGGGGAGGTTCTGCCAGGATATGAAGGTGCAGGTGGGGTAGAGACTGCAGCTGTGGGTACTTTGGCAGAGGAGTGAGTCTCGGTTCCATGGACTGATTCAGGGGCCCTGTGTAGTTTTGGCCTTTCTCTTGTCTTTAGTCAGCTCTTCTTGAATGATCGCACGTTCTAACATTCCTCATGGAGAGCAACTTTTGGCTCTTCCCTATCAGAAGACATTCATTAGCAGCGCAGGTAATAAACTCAAGAGAATAGTGAGGGGTGCCTGGAAACCATCCCATGGACCCTGTTGTCAAGGCTGTCCCTATGCTTTCAGAGAAGCAAAAAAATGTGCACATCTACATTTCTTGTAAGATCTGGCCAGCTCTGCCCAGATTTGGAACCGTGAGTTCCAAGGACTGCTCAGGCCTACAAATGTAAGAGCCCACTGCAGCCCTCTGGCTCCATTTCTGACTGTCTCCCATCTGGCTCGTGCCTGGATTTAATTGGACAGGAGACTGACCCTCTGCCTGGGCTTTTGTTACTATGCAGCCGGCGCAGCAAAGGGCGTGAGAGCTTTCCTCAATAAAGCATGCCTGCACACTGCCTTTCTGAGCAGAGCAGGCACGTTCAGAGATCTTAACGTTCAGCATACAGGGATGCTATGAAAATCAAATGGGTTTTATTTATAAGTCCCTGTGCTCCCCCTCCCAATCTCCCAAAGAAAAAAAATTGCAAGCAGTGAATGCAAATAATTTTTCAAATCGATCGTTTTATGAAAATGCCTGTTTTTATTCTATCTTTTTTAAGGACTAGAGAATCACATAAATGACAGTTCCAGAAACTGTAGATTTATGACTTTTTTACTTTCCAAATATGTTGGCACAGAGTAAAAAAAAATAAAATTTTGTAATTTCGGGAAGAGAATAATGTACTTTTTTATTAAAATGGAAATGACACACTGCTGCATATCTAAGTTGATTTAGTGTTTTTATTAGTTATATAACTGTTTTAATACCTCACTAACTATTGCATTCTCCCTTAAGGTTTCCATTGTTCACATACCCTAGAAACAAATTGATAATTCTGAAAAAATAAAGTATTTCTTGGTTGTTCGCTAACAGCAGAATAGCAATCAGTCACCACAGGGTTACTACAATGGGCGTCATTATGTCTGGATCCTTATCAATTTTACTATACGGGTAAGTATTATTGCTGTGTACCGGAACTCCTTTGGTGTTATTGCTTAATTTTAATTGTGATTGTAAAATGTGAACAATGTGGATCTTTAAACCACAATTAAACACCTGCTATACTTGTTGTCTGTTGGCATTTAAAGATATATCGAGTATTTAAAAACTGCTGATTCAGATATTACATTGAACATAAAAATAGATTTAATTTGAGAACAAATGCTTGTTGAAGTAGGAAGTTACCGGAAAGTTTCAGGAAGTCAGATAGGTGAGGCCACATTTAAGTTCCCCGGAAGACGCGAGGCCTCTGGAAAGTGTAGTCATTTTGCGGAATGCCCTCCCGCCTCCTCCTGCCCGGTCTCACTCCGATCCCCAGCCCCATCAGCGGTGGGAATCTGATTCTTTGTCCCACTGACAACTTGCTAATGAAGAACCTCCCAACAGGAAGCACCTGCCCGAGGTTGATGAGATATTAATAGGAGAAATAACAGAGTTATGGAGGCGCAGGGGAGTATAGTGAGGAGAAGGGGTAATGATCTCTGATTCCAGCCCCAGGTCTCAGCCTACATCAGATGTGAAAAATAGATGGTTGTGGCCGTGGGGGCCAAAACCCTGCAGATGAAGGGTGATTGGAGGTTTTTGGGATCCATATCGAGAAAACATTGCTCCCTAGGCTGGGTCTGCAGTCGGTACGCTGCTGGTTTTCTCTCGTTTCTTTTTTTCTGTTGGGCAGGTGGGTTTCCTCATCATCTCCCTCCTCACAATTAACCATTTAGAGTGTCTGCAAACCACTGCCCGGATTCTCAGTTTTTAGTATCATTTAGAACAGCGCTGTCTGCCTGAGCACGGATATGCTTAGTTTCTTTGGAAAATAGCATTCCTTGTTTTAATTTCCCAGCAGTGTTTTTATAAGCCGTGATGAAGGGAATAGTATGAGGGGACAATGGGGTAATAAAAGAATCTTTCCTTGGAGAAATAGGACCACAGGTTGGATGTGAGGAGCAGGAAAGCATAAAATATACTGGGTTATAGTCATTGAAGCTTAATTTTTTACCTACAAAAAAATCAAATCAAAATAGATTTGCAAATCCCAACTTTCCAGTTCAAGTAAACAAATCTGATTATGCGCTGGGGAGCTGCCTTTGCGGAGAGCGGAGGTTCGTGTGGAATGGTTCAGCTTTCTGCCAAGACTGCAAAACCTCCAGTCAAGAGGAAAAGGCTCAGTCGAACACGACAGGGGCACACAGACCTCTTCTGAGGCTGAGTGTGGAGGAAGGTCCACAGGTCAAGCGCATGTAGGAGAAGATACTCTAATAGATCATCCACATCCGGGTTCTTTCAGCGTCTTCTCCGGCCCTACTTCAATGCTGTGATATGGAAACGAAACCCTGGCTGTTAAAAGCCCTAAAAGTCATCCTGTGTTTAGTGACAGAGTCTAGAGGATACAAAGGAGAAGGTTACATGTCACACCACGTACAGAATCACAGAATCTAAATCTCCTAATTTTCCGACTGACACCAGCTCCTTTCCCTGTGCTTCCCTTATGGCTGGCACCATGGAGATGGCGTCCTTCACGACGGAAGTCCTTCAATTAGTGAATCACGGTGGCAGGTGAGCAAGAACGCTTTCTCTTCTTGCTTTTTTATCTTCGAAGTCTCACAAACACAAGCTGCTTCTCAGCTTTGACACTTGATGATGTGGTGAGTGAGGGTCACGGTGGACATTACAGGGGCTGGGGATTTAGCTCAGTGGTTCCAGTGCCTGCAGGGCATGAGTTCGATCCCTAGTGTCAAAAAAAAGTTGTACATGACAGCGTTAACAGGTACATTCTGTTTTATAATCACAGCTGTAAATCTTGTCACTTTAGACTCGAATTGCTATCAAGACCCACTTTCAAGATCTCTTAAACATTGTATTTGTACCCAGTAAAGACACATAGTAGTGTTTGAAATAAAATTTTTAAATGAGTAAATAGATACAGAAAAGACCCATACGAAGTACCATGAGAAGAGTTGACTTATGAAGGGGCTCTGATTTGCTGGCCAAGCTTGGCTGGGAAAAATAAGTTATGTCTTTATTGTGAAGGTAAATTAGTTAAGGCAACATTAGCTGCTGTAATAGACTGACTCTAAGATCTCAGGGGCATAACTCATAACAGATTTCACTCTCAAATCTAGAATGAGTAGTCACGATTGGGGAGATGCTCCTCCAAGCATTGACTCAGAGACTTTGGGTCTTCTAGATCCTTCTTCAACACATGGCTTCCCAGGTTGCTGAAGGAGGGAGAAAGCATGAATGACCAGGTACCAAAGGTATTTAAAGGGCAGCTGGAAGGTGAGGCAAACATCTCTGCCGTGGACATTTCATCATCCAGAACTCAGGAATGTGAAGGAATCCAGGAAGAAGAAGAAACATCAGTGCAAAGAGGAGGATGGTTCAAAGACAGGCTAGAGGTGAAAACGTGGGTACGAAGCACATCCTAGCTCTTCTTCTTGCTGAAGGAAAAGAGGCTGAACTATTTGGGGTGGATGAGAACATAAAATCTTTTCTGCTTGAGGCGTGAGACTATAAGTGGGCCACAGTGTCTCAGATTTGAATAAGAGTGAGCACTGGAGGGTGAGTTAGTTGTGCTTTTGCTCTGAGGCCTGCCCTGCATCTAACCATGGTGCTTTTCAGTCAGTTCATACTTTCTGTGATAAGCAAGAGTACAGTGGTTGGGATGAATGGTTACTACATCCCCAGAGGCAGAATCACCTGTATTGCATAGGGATGGACTCTCGCTCGATCATTTACACACACACACACACACACACACACACACACACGCACAGGCACACAGAGTTAGTGAAACACGATACATGAGCTGAATATGTGATTTATTGATATATTCTCCCCTTTTCTAAGACAGCATTAGGCACTTTATGTTTCCTGTATATACAAGCCTTGTTCTCAAGCAGAGAGACAAGGAAGAAAGAGGAAGCAGAACTTCTCTGAGGGCATGACTGGCACTTTGTTTACACCGGTGCTGCTCAGACTTTCCTTCCTGGATCAGTGCTGGTTCTTGAATGCAATGATAGGACGAGTCTAGAATCTGACAGTAAATATCCAGAAACTTTCTTTTTAAAGTGCATGTTTTTGTCTGTTGGACATCACAGCCAAAGTATGGATTTATATTTCATATATCTTTACTATAAAAATAAAATAACAAAACAATTTTCAATCCTGTTTTCCAAATGTGCTGGGTTGCAGTAGATTAGAAACTCAGAGAGTGGTACAGTTCAGGCAGCTTTGTTACAGATCATGGTCCTATCTCTGGGCTGAATTGCTGTGAGAATAGAAATGGATTCTCTAAGCTATTTCTTAGATCACTGATATGCTTGATATTTGGATACAGTTTATAGGACAATATGGCCTTAGCTTTTATACACAATGCTGTAGATTGCTGTATGGATAGTGCTTTTGCTGTTGGTACAGTCATCATGCTGAAACACTCCAGGAAATGCCTTTTCTGGCCTCCAGACCATTTGAGAAAAAGGCAGGGCTGCAGGTGCCAGCACAGTGAGCCTTGCAGAATCAGCTGAAGTCCCAAAGGCTTCTGACACATCTGTAGTCCAGAGGTTCACTGGGCATGCATTCTGGGCACAGGCAGCACAAGGATGGTCTCCGAAGATGTTCTTCTCATTGCCCTACAGTTGTTGACTCTTGTTTTGTTTAAAATTCTCCTTGTGGCATGTTTTGGACTAAAGAGATAATGTGATCATAGTGAGATTTCAGTGATTCAGGCTGAGTCCATGCACAGGTTGGACCAATGAGGGAAAGCAGAGGAGATTGCCAGGCTTTCTGTTTTGAACATCTGGCTGGTAGTTTTATGAACTGGCTTTCAGTAATCCCTGGACTTTAGTGTTGTCAGAGTTACCTAGATAAGGATCCCAATGCTATAATCCCCCATTCACCCAGTGAAGGTGCCAGGAGACTCTAGGAGCATCCACTGGGCTACCAGGTATAATCAAAGAGTGAGGCCTTTGAATTCTGACTCTAACAACATCAAAAGACTTGGCTGACAAGCAGTGGGGCCCAGTTAGGGAATAAATCCCATGCAAGTCTTGACCAGTTAACTACCATGTATTACTATAGATATGGATAGAGAGTATAGTTGACCCTGCACCAGAAAAGAGAAGTTGCACTGATTTACACTATGTTGAGGCACTAAGGAGCCAGAGGAGAGGTGAAACTCCTCCTCCTCTCAGCAGAAGAGCAATCCGTCCCTTTAGGTTATCTTTGCTGTACTTCGGCTCCCTGGCTCTTCTTCATCATGAAGTCCTGCTTTTCACTCACTAGTGCTGCTTGTCAAATAGTCTGTGGACACATGTTACATGCTTACACTACATTGGGTACCACTGGGCACAGAGAAATAAGGATTAGTGACATAGAGGCATTTGCGTCTGTCTTGAGTTGGCTGCTTTGCTCAAAGTGCAACTCAAGTAACTGGTACTTGAAGCAGAAAAATCAAAAGATTTACCAACTTTGTGTTTGTGGATTCTCTCAGATATTTGTTAGATCACTGATATGCTTGATATCTGGATACAGTGTTATATCGCAACATGGCCTTAGCGTCTAGTAAACAGTAATATAGAGAACTTAAATTCACCTTTAGTAACATTTTTGTTGAAGGCTTTTGCTATTGTATCTAGGGTCCTTGTCTGAGAGTCTGTAAAATAAATTCTTCATAAAATTCAACGAGAGTGAAAATTTCTCTCTTCTAGTATTTTCCCTTATTAGCATAGGACTGAGGCAAGTTGTAAACTTTTCTGTCATTGGATTCTCAAGGCTAGGCTTCTGGTATAGGTATCTATTTTCCTTACTTTATGACACCTTGTAAATTAAAAAAAACCCCAAAACCACTTTGGGTATCTTTTACTTTAAGCCACTTCAAATTCTTAAATAAAAACTTGAGAAAATATGATAAACAAATAAACTTTATCATCATTTCTGTTCCTTGCAGTTACTGAGAAAATTCATTTATGATGGAAAAGCAAATCCCCAAACCCAAGAGAATCAGGTCTCCAGTGCGCCTTTCCCAAGTTGGGTGGTGAGATTTCATGGACTTTGGTTGTTTCAAGCAGAAGGAGAGTCTTTTCTGGGCTAGAGCTGTGCCTTACTCCATCGCCTGCTCCTTATGGAGGGACTTGTGCTGGTTCTAAAATAGCAGTGTCCTCTGGAGCCCTGAAGCTCAGAGGGAACTGCTTTGTGGTGGAATCATACTGTAGTCCTGAACCCAGATCTTTGTTTCAGAACTTCAGATGTTTTTGTGATTAAGGATAATCATTTTTTGCTTTCATTACATTTATTCATTTATCTAGATGTCATTGTTATATTCTCAGTATGTAGTATCTGTCTCTAGACAGTACAGATTTGTAGCCAAGAAAGTATATACTAACATTCAGAAATTGACTTCTTATCCTTGAGGAGCCTGCCTCCTGAAAAAAGAGAAAACACAACACACCAACCAGCACAGTGATCTTTTTCAATTATGGGAGCAACATTCCTGGACAACAGAACAGAAATAATAATCCAACTCTACCTATCCCAACACAGCACAGACTCAAATACCACTACCGCCACCACCACCACCACAACTACCACTTTTTCTCTTTAATGATAGAATTTGTGGTTAAAAAGCATATAACTCTATGGAAACTATAGAGTAGGGAAGTAGGATTTAAAAAAAACTATGAAAACACCTGTAAATTATACTAATGAAAATCAAAGGGATAATATACATTAAAGGGGATATTTTTAGAACAATTCTCCAAAGCTTGAAAATGTGGTATGTGCTTTCAGTGTCATACAAATGTATTGTTTAACAGTGCCACCTGACGATCATTATCTTGAACAGTGTGTGCCTTTGCTACTTACTATTAATTGAGGGCTCAGATTTTGCGATATTTCAAGTTAACTTGTTCATCTCTTATAGCAGAGATGTAAATACTTTCTGTCTAGTGTCAAAGATAATTCCAAAGGTTATGGTTTTTATTGCCCGGTGGAACATTAGTCGGTTTTGTATCTCACCCAGCAATATAATTCTAAAAGTTCTCATTAAATGCCCATAAATATCCCATTCTTCAAATGCTCTCTGAACTAGATTTTTCTTACTGCCCCACTCATTAATGAGTTAATAAATCTTTGACAGACATCCCTTTTATATTTGTATGAGAGTCATGTTTTTTACTACAAAAATTATACTTTGACATCATGTACGGCATTTTACACACCGTAGATTATTATTAGTGCAAAATCAATTTCAATTCACCATTCTTGTTTAATAGAAAACTTTCAGGCTCTCTCCCTGCTGCTTGAATGTCTCAGGTCATCGAATGTTTGCAGAGTGGCACGCGCAGTAAAGGGACCTTGTCCTCTCGTATCTGACCTTCCATTGGAGGGTCCAACTGCTTTGCCCTTTGACAGTTTAAGCTGTGGATTTGGTCATGAGGTCCCATCATAGTCACAGCAAAAAGATGCTGGATGTGGGGAAAGCTTAATCCACTTGGTCTGCCACGACTGTGGGTTTGTCTGACATTCCTTCCAATACCCCTGCCCATGTCAGAACCATAAAGAGGTAGAGAATGTCATTATCGAGGTATTCTTTTTATTTTGTTTGCTTGAACTATTTTATATCCTTTTAAATAATAATTAAATGATTCAATAAGCACTTACGTGTTCAACAGGAAATTTCCACTCGAGTATTATCAGCAACTATAGAAAATAGTACTAAATATTTATTGAGTGTGTATTGTACGAGGCATGATTTGGGGTGCTTTGTCATTAGCTCAGGCAAACAAGATCCCTAGGAGACTTGGAACCACACAGCCACACAGCTCAGGCATGATGAGAAGGACTGAGGAAGATGAGCTTGGAGATCTAGAAGGGGAACCCACGGTAAGGAGACTAGCTTCTGTTCTATGTGTGAAGGGGAAGACTTTGAGGACATTCGAGTGGAGAGCCACATGGTCTGATTTAGCTTTGTGAGTTTCCTCCAGCAGCTCTCAGAGACTAAACTGTAGGGTGGACTGGGCCAAGCAGAGGAGGCGGTGGGAGAAGTTAATGAAGTGTGGTGAAGGCCCAGCTTGGGTGTCCTCTGTGGGACTTGAAATCGGAACATGGTTTGCACGGTGTCCTTTTAGTCTGAATATCTGGTCGACAGTAGTGTTATGGGGAGTTCAGAAAATGAGGGGAAAAGGAGGAAGAGGAAAGCCCAAGAACATTGATTTGGATGTGTTCAATCTGTTGTGTCTTTTACATTTTAACACCTAAGTGGTTTATCTTAATACATACGTTTTAACATAATTTCCAAGTTAAATGTGGAAGTGGATACACAGCAGAAATGATTAAAGGCCAGGCTGATGTTATAGCAGCTCATTCCACTCAGGAGTGATGATTTGATGGCACAATCTGCTCTTAGGCCCTACGACTTTCTCTCTTCCTCCTTTCTCTCTCCACTCTTTTTCTAATCATTCCTGGGAGGGATGATTTGGAATTTACATATGCTCCAGCTGAAGTGAATACAGAAGCAAATCTACATATTCTAGAGTTTCACCTGAGGGAAATTTGTAGTGGGGAGAAGGATTATTCAATTAGCAATATATTGTGAAAAGGGCTATGCTACAATTTTTTAAACAGTTACAATTTTGAAACCACTGGTGAGTTGTGAAATCAGTTTAGTGGGAGGTGAAATCAATTTAGTGGGCCACCAAAAGCATTTGAAAGAATGAAATAAAAGAGAGAATAAAAGTGCATCACACTTAATAAGGGTAAGTATTATGTGAAATGTGTGAAATTTTGTTTCATCTACACACGTGTATGTCAGGTTGCAGTATGGAATGCGTTTCTCGCAGCGAATTGCAGAAATCTCTGAAAAATCACCACTATGGGAGAGGTGTGCGCCAAATAGTTTACAGACAGGAAACAGCAGTGTCAGAGTCTAATGCTACATCCAGTTAAGGCAAAGCCACACAACCTTTTGGCACCTTAGTTTCCATGTAAAATACAAATAGAATTTATTTTTTCCCTACATACAAGTCTGATTCTTGTGGTTTTAAGTGAGAGGCAGCTCAAAGTAAGTTACAAGAAAAAAATGTTAGAAGGTTGCTGAGCGTGTTTGAAGATTCTGAAGCATGAGTTTGAGGAAGAACTCACAGTTTTGGAACCTGGGACTAGATCCAGGGGACATGGCTCTGGTCTGTCTGTCCCTTTGTCTCTGTTTCTCTCTGTTTCTGTCTGTCCCTGTCATATCTCTCTGTCTCTCTTAGTTTCAATCTTTCCTGTGGCAAACACCAGCTGTTTCAGATCACAAGATACTTATGATGATTGTTAGCCATACATTAGGATCATTTCAGCTGAAACTTCAAGGGCAAAAGGCTTCCTCTGATAGCTATGATTAGAAAGATCCCAGAGAAAGTCTCTGGCTGGTCCACTGTGGTCACGCGCACAGCCCTGAGCACTCTCTCTGGCCATGTAGTCATGTGTGCGTGAGGGTGTATATCAGTGAAGAATAGTGAGACAGGAAGTCAGTGGACCTACTGCATCTTTTATATGCCATGGAAATGTCCTAAGAATGAAAATACAACTCATGAGAACTTCTGAACTTATAGTTTACCTGTAGAAATAACTCCAGTGTCTCCATAGTAAACTAGCCTTTGTGGAACTGATTCTTGGGCTCATAAAAAGAGCAAAATGTGATTAATGTTACAGGAGGTGCCCCATGGCCCCCCTTCCTTGCAGAATGGCTTCCCAAGGTCCTCTGTGCACCAATAACATCGGCTGAGCTGGATCTGCATAGAACTATGTAACTTATTAAACACACAAGCTAAAACAACTCGATGTAAGAAAGACCCAGAAACTCTATGCGATACTAAAGTTTTTTTTTTTTTTTAACCCAATAAAATCTAAACTGCTTTTTCTAAGGTTTCAATCTCTCATGTTTATAATAAGCCTCATCCTTAGGAAATCATGATATCTGGTAATGGTGAGGAAAAATTTCCATAATGAAAACCTCAGCGAAGGATGAAGCAGCTAAACATCATTAGGTTTGGCTAGTTTCTCACATGATTGGTTGAGGGATATCTTGCTCATTGAAAAAGTTTCTTTATGCCAGCCATTCTTTTCTTGCGGTATCACTTCACTCCAAATAAATCATTTAAATATCTTATGCCACTGCAGAAAATGTCCAGCTACCCAAATATTTTCTTGTCAATCTTCTGTAATATGTTCTGTCACACTGAGGCCTCCTGGGAATGAAACAGGTTTACTTTAAAATTTTATGAGATCAACTCCTTTATATCCAATGGCCAGTCATAGAATAGGATTATTAATATAGAATAAGTAACTGGCAACTGAGTTAGAGGACTGTAATTCCATTGAGAGACTCTAGATTTTTAAATTAATTTAATGCTTATGAAAGCTCTAAGACTGACAGCTAGGAAGAAGGTCCATTTTTTCCCCCTGAAGAGATGGTACCACTGTATTGAAGAGTGCAGCCAAAACTTTTGGCAAGTCTTGCCAGCTGATTTCTTCATTGATTGCTTCTGTGAGGCTGGACAGAGTGATCTTTGGTGAGCTCTTTCTTTTCAGAATGGGAGACGGTGGCAGAGCCTTGTGGTCCTAGAAACTCAAGTTGTAGTCTCAGTTCTGGCATGTCCTTGTAGTGTGATTTAAAAACTTTTGGATAAAATATAGCACTGCCTCATTTGAGTTTCAATTTTGATAAACAAAAAATAATTTTGTAGTGTAAGTAATGTCCCCAACCCTCCATCACATATACTTACACTAAGTGTTACTTATTGATATTTAAATTTAAATGAGCACCTTGTATTTTCATTTGCTCATTTTGGTAACCCTGGAGTCAGGGCGAGTTACACAATCTCTGTCTTAGTTTCTTTCTCCCTGAAGTGGGACAAGTAACACTTACTGTGCGGGGATCCTGAGGCCCGAATGCACAACTGATTCATACAACACGTGTTGATGGACAGTCAAGTCAGTGCAGTGATTGGAATGGGTCAGAACCTGTGCCCAGGAAGTTTCTGTGTCATTGTGGGGGAGAAGAATGATCAAAAACATAAATAAGTGTGCCAAATGGTGGTGTGTACTATGAAGAAAAAAGTAAGCATGGAAGTAATTGGAATTGGTGCTGGGGATTTGGGATTTTAAGTAGACTGGTCAAGGAATGCTTCGAAGAGAAAGTGCTATTTGCCTAAAGTCATAAAATAAGGAAGAAAGGAAAGAGGGAATGTGAAATGGAAGGAAAGAAGTGAAAAGAGGAGAGGGGAGGGAAGAGGGAGGAAGTTAGCCATGAAAGCAGGGAGATGGAGATCTGTCAGAGCGCAGACACCAGTGGGGGGGGGGGCAGGCCTTCAGAGATGCCAGGACAGTCAGTGTGGCTGGAGAGAAGTGAGTCGGGGTGGGGAGAAGAAGGAAATGGGCATAAAATGCCTGGCCGGTGCTGGGTGGTTTTTATTTGTGCCCTTGGCTGTATGGACCCAGATGCATACTAGTTGATGAAGAAAGAGTCGTCTGGAAGGATCTTGAGTCTTTCCCACCTACCTGTATGGCCTCAGTTTCTCAAATCACAAAGCAGGGATGAAGAGGGATGGGGGAAGGTGGGGTGAGTGGGGGAAAGGGAAAATGAGAATCACGTCATGTCATATTCTGGTACAAATTCTCAATGTTGAGTGCAATGATGATGTGTACTCCTCATATACCAATAGAGACTTGAATTAGGGGAAAAAAAAAAAAAGAAAATAGCACAGCTTCACTCAAAGAGTTAGCCACAGAGGTTAGACTCGTGAAGATTCTATGGAGCACGCCTGTGTCCGTGCCATTATTATTAGAGTCGCATGGATCTTGTTAGCTCTATTTTTCCTCCAGCAGGAAGGAGACACAGTGTGGGCATTTCTCTGGTTGAATGTGCTTTCCCGGCCTTACCCAGTTAGTGTGGGGATCTCAGCTGAGGAGCATAAGGAATGGGTCCTGGTTGCCATGATGGCCAGTTTGCTTCACTCTGTTCCAAATTGCAAGATTCAGACTAAGGTCTGCTTCACTGGAAGATCAGCTCAGATGCTGTTCTTATATCATATGAGCTCATATGTCATAAGACATGTGCGCTGTGAGCCTCAGAAGCAAGACTAGGTGCCCACAGGAAAGACTGGGTTGTGCAGGGAGAGGTCTGAGGTAGGCATGGTAGATACAAGGTCAGCAATAATTACATGAGGGCAGAGATTAGGGCTGAGGGTTCTATGGTGTTTTTGTGTAAGCCCTGAAGGAGCAGTTTAGTACCAAAGACAGTAAGACAGTTTGTGACAAAGACCTCAAGAACTGAGATGAGTTGCAGACGAGGGCCCCAGTGCCTGAATCCGAGATGCAGGACACTGTTTTCTAACAAAAATGGAGTGAAGTGCATACAGAAGCCATTTTTTTTTATATTTATCTTTGAAAACTTCCTGTCTCAGAATCCCCACGAGACTGTGTCCAAATGCTGATTACTGAGTCCTACTGACTCAGACACAGGGGGGTGGCTTGAAAATCTTCAGATAGAAAATGACTTTGGCCACTGTTGACCCTGATGTGGGGCATCTGCCACATAATCCAAGACCTGTAGGTGGAGCAAAATGTGTTCACCTGTTGCAGCGAGGCAGGAAGGCTCAGAGAACTGCTTCTAACTGAATCAAAAATCTTGCAGTTTGTATCCCCGTATGGTCTCTGCATAGTCACTGCACTTTTGGTGACTGTTAATCTGTTAATCTTGCTTCCTCTAAATTAAAATGGTTTGATTATCAGGGATCATGCCACGTACTTCTTTATGTCCTAGGTAGTATTGAACTTAGTGCTGTGCATGTGGGATTTCGAGAGCTAACTTCTGATTTCAAGGATTAATTACACAGCTGTCCTTGTTTCCAGCTTACCTGTGATCAACAGTTTTGCAAATGTGCTGATGGTCTTAGAGCCACTGTGAGATGATGTGGATGTGTCTGCACAAAAACTTTTCTCATTATTTGTAAAATGCCTTATTGCAATTGTTTTCATCTTGGCTGCATAATAGTATGCTGAAAATTCCTGATGCCAAGCCCCAGCCAAGACCAACTAATTAAGAATTCCTGAGGGTGAGACTGAAGAATCACTGGAAAGGGAAGAGAAGTGTTACCAAATTCTGGGAGGCTGGAGAGGGAAGATGTGCAGGGAAAGCAGTTCATTCTTAAAAGGGAGTTTTGAAGTGCCCAGATTTCCAGGAGTGGAATGGCTTGGTGCTCTCAACTTTGGAAGGGCACAGCTGGCCATATTGATTGAAGGGCTTGGTCGGTACCCTGGCAGTTGGATCACTCTCATGAGGGCTACTGGTCCTGCTGATGAGTGTAGCCAGTCTGATGCCATGAAAGCCAGAAGACCTGGAGATTGGAACCATAGATTTCCTTTGCTTCTTGGTGGTCCTTGAGATGGAAATGAGAACAGAGTCTCTCTTTTTTCTTCCTCTTTCCTTCTAATTATAGGTGGAAGAAAATGGTAGGGTACTGTGTAGGGTGGTCTTGAAATGTAGCACCAATTTTGTAGAACCTCAGAAAGAAGGAAGAATGGACGCAACACCCATAAGCCTTAGACAGTGGCTTAGTCCCTTTCCTTGTCAATGGGACAAACACCTGACACCCACAACTTAGAGGCAGATAAGTTTATTTTAGTTTTTAGTGCATAGTTACAGTCAGTTATGGGCTAGCTCTGGCAGAAACATGGAAGAAGGGTCAGAATGGAGCAAACGTCGCTCATATCCTGCAGTCAGTAAGCAGTAAGGGAAGGGTGAGGTTGGGAGGGAGATGGAGTTTTCCCAGTCATGACCCCAGGTGATTCCCTTTTAACCAGCCTCACCCTTTAGGGTACCTTTATCCCTGAACTCCTCTGTGGATGAATCTCCCATAACTATTGGTACTGGGCTCTGGTCTACTGGGAAGCTGTCAACAAAGGCCATCTTGGAAGAAGAAAGCAGACATTCATTCTGCTGAGTCCTTGACAATTTATCATTCAGAAATCACTCAGTCGGTGGTGTTTGGTTATGGCAGCACAGAAAGACTCAGGACTCAGGCACTCCTCTTCCCAGTGGGCAGAGGCTCACCAATCTCTCTTTGTTGCTTTCAGGAGCTAAAAGAGAGGGAAGGAAAAGAGCATCCTGGGTCAGACGCTCATTGTTATCTGGTTGGACAAAATGCAGGAGAGAAACAGTAATAGGCCTGGCAGGAGAGGAGTGGGGAAGGAGTCCCTTACTTGAGAACAATGCTGTAGAGTTATCAGTGTGTTTATAGGTTTTCAAATTGGAAATACAGAGACTGGAGGAACTTCGAGGCATCTAGGTTTTGTTGTTGTTGTTTGCAGGGGAATCTCTTTTGTAGGGCCAGAGAAACTCACGTACTGGAGAACTTCTGCTGGTAGCTAGTGAAAGATAAGGTTGCATTTTGTTAAAGGCAGAGAGGATGATGGGGAGTGTAGGGAGGATTCCTCAGCGGAGCTCACACAGGCCTCTAGCTGCATCACTGAGGCACATGAGTATGCATCAGGAGATGGGCCAGGGCCTCAAAGGAGGCTGCTCTCCAAAACAAAGAATGCTTTTGACTAACAAATAACAGGGTCAACTGCCACAGCAGCTGTGAAAGGCAGAGAAGAAGAAGAAGAGGGAGAAGAAGAGAGAGAGAAAGAAGAGGGAGTAGATAGAGGTAGGCACAGCAGCACAGGGAAGAAGGAAGTTCAGGAGAGGAAGTGCGGATAATATTATCTACAGGCAATCTGGGCCGTGGTGCTGCTGCCCTAGGGTAGTGGATAACTCTGAGCTGCTCAGGAGCAAGGAGGGCGCAGTAGCCCACATGTGCCTGCCTGTTTCATCACCGAAAGGGACCTCAAGGCTATGAAATTAGGCTGAGGTTTCAATAAAGACTTCCGCCAATTTGTAGAAAAATTACTTGGCAGAGCACAATTGGTGGTAGTTACTCGCAAAAGAAAATAACTCATGTTTATACCTTGACAAGTTCAAACTTTTCAGCCCAACCAGCCATGGTTTATAACACTTATAAATCCAGGGGCCCAGCTGGCTCAGTCTGGAAGCCACATCTTGTTCAAGAATCACATTTCAAAGCCAAAAGTAATTAGGAATTCTCTGTTTGAAGTTTGGAAATCTGTGATGGGATCTAAATACAGCAGTCCACAGCAGCTCTCTCCACACACCCCCGCACACACACGTTACAGCTACTCCAGAGCACCTCGCTCTCAACCACTCCAGAAGAAACTCTTTTCTTTGCCACACGCTGTTGCTTCCCTCCTCTTTCCATATCACTTTTCTCAGCTTTTTGTTAAACTGTCATTAACCTTTTTTTTTTTTTTTTGCTTTTCTTCTTACTTCTCTTTTCTTTCCCCTGTCCTCTCACTTCAGCATCTGAAGAAGCACTGGAGAAAGACGACCTCTCCAAGGAGGATGCCGTGGAGATGCTGATGCTGGACATGGGAGGGGACAGAGGGGGAATTTCTCTTTGTCAGGTGAGTGATTCAATTGGTGTGAGGGCTGGAACAGCCACACTTCCTTGAACATCGCTTATTTTTGTATAACATAAATAAAAAAACTAACACTTCTTGGTACTTAGAGTTTACAAAACCTTTTTATGTACCATGCCTCCACTGAGTCTCATAACCCTGAGGGTGTAATGATGCCCACTACCAAGGTAAGAAAAGTGGGATGTGGAAGTCTAAATGACGAAACAATTTGCGGTAGAGAACTGTAGAATCTAAACCTGGACGAGCTTGTTCTCCTCTGCTGCATTCTCTCCATTACCCACTTTCTTCTCTCTCTGTTACTGTTCTTTTTATGTCATTTGTACCTCTCTCTTTTGCTATTTCAAAACTGCTAGCAGTTTCCTTCCTCATTGAAAACCACATGGTTTTTACTGACCAAGAAGCAGCAAAGACTAAAATATTTCACTGTTTCCTCTTTTTCTGATATGACAGAAGACGAAGAACTTAAAAAAAAGACTTTATCAAATCCATCTGCCTCAGAAGAGCATTTCTGTTTGGTCAGCACATTGACATCATGACCCATGGCTGAGATTTAAGAAGCCAGATATTTTTTTGTGCCAGGATCGAACTCAGGACCTTGCCCTTGCTGGGCAAGCTTGGTGCCACTGAGCTTCATCCCTTCCCCAAGCAGCCAGATTTTGTAGTAAATTCTCAGCACAAGAACATCTAAATACTAGGGCTGCTGTCATTGTCCAGAAAGTTCTGAATGCTTCTTTTGGAATGTTTCCTACAGCCGGTTTGTTAGTCATATAAGATAATCCATCTAATTTTTTTTTACTTATGTAGTTTTGGACAAAGATAGGGATTCTTAGTTTACTCCATCTTCTCATTCACTAGGATTTTTTTCTGTTTCTAGAATGAAATATATTCTTGGAGGGCAACTATCTGATGTCATCAATGACAAATCATCTGTGTGTCTGTCTGTCTGTCTCCCTTTGAAAAACACACAAGAGACTCAGAGTGATTTGATGTGGAGATTCAGGAATATTACTTTGTAGTCCGTTGTATTCAGCATGACTAAGAAAGACTCAAGCTGCAGGATATTCTGTGGGACAGATGTAACTTGAGTGGGTGGGAGGCCGGGGTGGAGGCCAGCTGCTGTTGACTCTCAGGAGCTCCTGGCTTCAGCAAGTCGGGTACCATACCCTCAGCATTGGAAAGTGAAGGTTCCACCTGTAGTTAGAACCTAGGGATGGAGAATGCTGAAGTGGGGGAGAGAATCCATCAAGGAGGTGGCAGGGGGTCTGATGGGATTGGTAACTCTTTGGTCTCTGTAGTCATTAGGGCCGGTGACCAAACAGACTCAACTGTTTTCATTAAGAAGACTTTACCTCAGTGTACATATCTGAAAAGAAATGTTTATGCTTTTGACTGTGGTTGAAGGACAGATGCATGGCTATTGGGCTGATGTCACTGACTTCGGATGAGGTCATTTTCTAGGCTTGTAAAGGCCCTGAAGAGATTATCATTTAACCCACTTGCAACAGAGTGAAATAGAATTACTTCTTTCTCTTCCATGTAAAGTCATCTTTGAAGACTTTGATTATTTTGAACCCTCAGATAGAAAGAAAGCAGAACATCCCACTTACTCTTTTAATCCATGTGCTTTTGTTGGACCACCCTCTCCTTGCTTGCTGCTTTGATTTGGTTGGTGGACTCATCCCTGGTTTGACAGACTATACTCATTCTTCTCTTTGTTGGGAAGCTACAGTAGATGGTTTCCTTCAGTCTGCTCTCTCCGAGGAAGTGTTGGGCCTAAGTCCCACCAAGACCATATCTCAGGATGTAACATGATCTTAAGTCCAACTAAGCGCTTTATTACTCAGCTGAAGGCCATCCTTCCATGCAGAAGAAGGCAAAGGGTTAAATTGGGAAACAGTATTTAAAGGCAAAATGTATTACCCCCCTCCCCCTGTTACCATGTGGTTTCTATGTAAGATCGATTAGGTCATTCTATTGTTAAAGTGCAGAAGTGAGTCGTTACAGAAGCCAATAGCAATGATTAGATCACTGGTTACTATAGAATAGTATGTTCTAAAAACTTACAATCTGTGGCTGCACATATTGGTTGGGTGGACAGTTCCCAAGGAGATAAGTTCTGGGTTCCCAGGGAGGTTACAGGATACAAAGTAGAGGCTTTGAGCAACATTCCTGTTTTTATGTCAAGTTGGGTCTTACAGAAGGAAGGTAACATGAACCAGAGTGTAAAGAAGAGGATGAGTTTCACTGAAGTGACCCCATATTGTCTGTCGACAGCATTAACTTTGGTGCAGAACCAGAGAGAGAGAGACATCTAAAAATTAGGGAAGCCCTCAAGGAGACTAAGGACCCTTGATGAACTTCTTGTTAGTTTTGTTAAATATAAATAAAATATTTTACTATTTGTGAGACCCAATTAAAAATAATCCAATTTTATATTGTGATAGATTGTTAATCAACACTCTATATAATTGCATTTAAGGCATCTTATGCCCTAATGTATCAGTTTCCTGTGGCTGCTATAATAAATTAACTCAAACTTGGGGGCTTAAAGCAAAATAACTTATTCTTTCTAGTACTGAAGGCTAAAAGCCTAAAAGTTTGATAGTCTGATCTCTTTCTGGTCTCTAGGGGAATATAGTTTCTCAGGATTCTTATACCTTCCAGAGACTCCAAGTGTTCCTGGACTTGTGGTTACGTGATTTAATCTTTGCCTCTGTCCCTGCATGGCTTTCTCTTCTTCCTCTATGTGTCTCTTTTCCATATCTCATAATAGCATTTATGACCAGATGTGGGGACCTCCCAGATAATCTAAGATAATCCGAGATCCTTGCTTGCATTTGTAAAGAATGTTTTTTGTTTTTTTGTTTTTTTTTTTTGAGACAGGGTCTCGCAATCCTCTTGCCTCTGTCTCCTGAGTGCTGGGATTACAGGCATGAGCCACCATGTCCAGCACTGCTTGCTGGTGGTTGTGTGTCTCCATACACCCAGTATTATTGTATGTGGTTACCAGGGATCAAACCAGGGCCCTTGCGTTTGCAAGGCAGGTGCTGAAAACACTGAGCTAAATTCCTGGCCCCAAGAACGTTTTTAACTACTATCATATTCACAGATTCTAGGTGTAAAGATGAGGGTACCTGACGGGACAGACTGCACATGTAACAAATTTTAATGGCTTTGTTGATTTTCATATATATTTCCAAATGTCTGATGTTTGACAAATAAAATTTGTTGTAATTATGAGCTAATCCTTACCAAACACTTCAAAGTTCTTTTTTAAAAACTGATTTCATTGGTATATTTTTTATATACGTTATGATCACATTCAACATTGACTTCTCAAAGTTCTTGAGCTTATTGTCTTATAAAGAGGTGGTTTGTATTTCTAACTCCACAGCACATGAGAGAAAGTTGAGGTTTGGGGAGGTCAACTGGTTTGTCCAAGGTCACAGAGTTTGTGTGATGCTAAGGCATGAGACCAGCATTAAGTGCATTTGTTTTTAGTCTGAGCCTTTAACCATTATGATATGGAAGAAATAGAGTATCTTAAAAATTTAAATTAAAAACCAAATAATTTTTTTCCTTAACCTCTTCAAAATTGCTGGTAAATTAGTAATGTTAACATATTTACATTTCTTAGTATGGTGATGCTATGATTATTGGACTCAATTTGTTCCAAATTTATGTTCAGACACTGAAAAGTTCAAGAACTGAACCTATTTTTCCCATAAGAAATAATGCAAAATCAAATAATTGGTTTGGAGGCCCCAAAATTACACTAATAAATTCACTTTTCCAGGGCTTTAATAAATTTCACAGTGATTTTATTCTTTAACTTTATTGCAATTCTCAGTTTTACATTTGCTGATTTCACTAACTTTCTTTGGAGCCATGGTTACGATATTTTATGCAAATAATGTGCAGAAAAAAAGCAACACAATGACAAATGTTTTACCTCACTGACACGCGCTATATGTTGGTTGAACAAGAGCGGTGCTAAAATGACAGCGTCTCCTCTTATCTCAGTGAGATGCAGTCTCTCAGTACAGGATTTTTCAAGTTAGATTTTCAGTTTGACTGTTGAGCAAAGTTAGGAACACTGAGGAGAGTTGTTTTTTTTTTTTTTCAAACTTTACCATCTGAGTAGTGGGAACTCTAAACTTGGAATCTTTCAATAACTGAGGTATCACTGTAATACTTATCTACATCCAAAATCCAAGGCATAGAGCAGAACACAGCAAGTGAATTTAACTGAGAATAAAATAGAGACGTTTATAGGAAATAGCTAGTTGTGAACTCTAAACAGCTCTAAAATTTGGAGAAAGACAAAAAGCAGTTTTCCCAAGTGGCACTGAATTCTGCACATTTTCCTCAGTGTAAGTAGCTATTTGAGTGCTGTGTAGTAGTGACACAAAATACAACACACCTACAGCTGTGTATTTCTGATAAAACACCCATTTCTGATTTTGTTTTGGATTTTTAGACTCTAATAATACAAGGATTTTGAATTCATTATGGCATGTGGACTTCCCATAAATAAGAAGAAACACTCTCTGCAGCCTATGACAGTCATAAGTGCAGTGAATTAGATTCTGGGGAAAAGTTTCCAGTCTGACTTGAGTCATAGCCTACTTGGCATAATGCTTTGGAAGGTAATTTTTTTTTTGTCTCCGAGCCTCAGTTTCCCAATTTAAAATGAGCTGGAGTCATGGTTTGGGCTTTTCTTTGGTCTTTGATGACTTAATAATAACTATGAACCTTCTCAAAAATATTTCATATAATTTTACAACATACAATTTTATTTATAGTAAGATTTATGTGCTTCCTGCCACACATTTGTGAATCCTCTACTTGTTTTGTGGATATAGTTTAGGAATCTTGGACTAAATTATCTCTAAAGTCCCCTCCAGGCCCTGTATCCTAGGGTTCCTTTAATATTTGTGCTACTCTAATATTAGAGAGAGAAGAATATGTAACTTGTGAAAGGGAAATCCTTCCATAATCAGAGAACTAAGAGAGTCTGTGTGAGAGATAACAAAAAGCACCTATGTTACTAGAGAGAAAAATGTCTACATTTTAACAGTGCTCTTGGGATTCTAAGTCCCTCTGAAAGTTTTTCAGTAATTACTCTGGCACATATTGAAGGTTTTGACTTTTGAAAGATGTTGACTTTTGAGTTTTCATAAAATTACATTTTCCATCTGATGCCAGGGAGGCAGTGCTGTCTTTGTCACAGCCAGAATCCAAGCGAAATGGCTGCTGGCAGTTCCAAGGAGTCAGCAAAAGTTCACATAGCACATGGGTGATGCCCTGTGCACAAAGAAGCTGTGCCATGCTTCCAGGATGGGCTGGTGTGAAGCTCAGCTGGCACCGGGAGATGCCCGAGAGATAAGATCCCCTCCACACGATGGCATTGCTAGTGCTTGTCTATCAAAAGATGAGCACTTTTTTGTGGACTCGTTTTTCTATGATTGGTCCCTTGCTCTGCAGTCTGGGTTCTCAACATTTGAGTTGCCACAAAAGGATTTAGTGTTGTGGCCCTTACATGGCTGGGTGATGCTTGCTGGTACCATGGCACCTCTACCTCTGTGCACCAAGAATGAGATTCTGAAGATATTTGTGCTCAAGCACCAGTTGGGGACAATTGACTCTCAGGTGGGAGATCGGGCCCTTGGAGGTGGGCCTGCATGAGGTTTTTCATTTTTTCCCTGAGGTCTCAAAACAATCAGTTCTGTAATAACCATTTTTGTTATCCTTGTTTGAATATCAGATTATGAGCGTGTATGGTCACACATGTGCAAGAGATTGAGAGAGATAAGGGAAAACCAAATGGCTCAAGGGTCAATGGCTAGAAAGAAGTCAAGCTCTGTCTCCTGTTGTCCGAATCTGACCCTCTTCCATTGTTCTGGACCAGGGCTGTGCACTCTAACTTTCGGTGCCGATGGAATGTCCTTTACCTGCTTGTCTGGTATGAAAGCCGCTGGCCACATGCGTCTATCCAGGACTTGAAGTGTGCCTAACACAATAGGAAATGGAATTCAATTGTATTTAAATTTAATTGATTACATTTAAAATTTAAATATACTTATGACTGATGACCAATGTACTGGACAGTGGAGTCTGAGTTGTCCCTTCTGATTTCATTTTCATAGAATATTCTCTAAATATGAGATGCTGTGTCTTCTATCACTGTCATCTTTTTGATAGGCAAACCTAATGATCAGCTTAGAATAAAAAAGCCTTATTAGCTTGTCTGTATAAATAAAGATGTGCTCCATTACTGCCTGTTCAATAGCTTTGTTTCTCAGTAATATTTACGCCCTTTTATGGCACACGTGTCACGCACACATCCGTGCACTTTCCTAATGGGTGGTCTGTGTTTCTTTCATGTCCCTGTAATTTCATGTACCTGCCAAACTCTCCTTTTTTTCTACGGTTAGAGTTTTTTTGTTCTTATTCCATTCACTTCAAAATATCATTACCATTGCAAACAAGGAAAATGTGTTTATCAGAAACTGCAAACTCCTTTAGGGCCTCATAGGATTAATCACGGTTATAAAGTTTTATTAAACACAATTTTTGTTTAATGACAAGCTCCACCAGTCCTTCCCATTCCAAACCAATCCTGTCCTAAGGGTGAACTGCGCTAAGCAGATTGTTATCAACAGACTCTTCAAGACAATCCCTATTACTTTGTCATGCACAGAGATATTTTTCTTCCTGGATAATTTGAACTTCCTTAAAAATCACATCTGTTTCATACTTTATTTATTTGTAATTTAAATCCTTAAATTGAATCTTTCATTACTAACATCTGGGCTTGAAATGCAGCCCACTTGAAAAAAATACAAATTTTATTTTATTTGTAGTTACCCCCCTTCACTCGGTAGCATGGGTACAAACATTCTCTGGCCAGAGGCAAAACAGCCGGGTATCTTAAAGCTGTGATGCTGTACCACGTGTCATGTGGCTCACTTGATTGTCCCTGAAGTGACTGGCAATTTGCCCAGAATTAGACTGAATGCACGTAATAAGCTGTAGAATTTCTACAATATTGACAATTAGATATCTCTATACAGCAGCAGCTGTGTATTGTTCTCATAGTATGGCCCCCTCAAAGCACCTCCTAAAAAGAAAGAAAAAAAAAAAACCTGGCAGAAGGTTGCAGGCAGCAGAAAGGTAATATACATTGTATGAAATATCTCAGATTCAGATTAACAGGGATGTTTCTATTAGTATAGTTTTCTGCAGTGGCAATCATGGTGGGAAACAGACTGTCTCAGAATAGGAGTTTACAACGCCACATCTGTATCGGGTAATTGCTATATTTTTAGCGTGTTTCGCAGGCAGATACCTTTTCTCATTTCCCTTCATTGTGAAAGGGAGGGAATCGTATCACCAGCACTTCTGGGGCATTTCAAATCTCTGAGAATGAGCAGTTCTGACCCTGTGGACATGGCGATATGCTCTTACCCTTCCGAAATGGTTCTGGTCATTTAAAATAACTTTCACTATCCCCAGAGTGGAAATTAGCCCCAAGAAATCATGTTGCTTGTGGACAGTTTTGATGAAAAAGACCTTGGCTTCTAATTTACCATTTTTGCACTGATACACACGGAACCATTCAGTTGACATGGAGATCTCTCTCTGTTTCACCATTTTTAAATAATATTTCTCTACCAGGACATTTGTTCCATGATTATAGAAAAGAAAGGAGAACACGAAGGAATTAAACTGATTGTGTCTCACCATCTAGAAGCCATTGCCCACAGTCTAAGCATTTGAATATTGCTTTAAAGCACACGTTTGAAGTTTGCATTATGAATGGCTGGTCTTTGATATTCTGCCCAGAGGATCTGGGGCAGTTGTTATCTGGAGCCAGACTCGGCAAACTTTGGGTTTTGTTATTTGTTTCCTTGCAATAGAAATGAACATTTTAAAAGAAAGCTGTTGTTTTTAGAAAATACCATAAAACTTCAGGAACAATAAGATGTCATGTTTTCTATTGCAGATCTTAATTTATCAAGCTAATTACCAACACAACATAGCTAAATTGCTGATAATCTTGCCACTGATTAATTCAGCAACAAGACATTGTTGGGTTCTTTAAAGGTTAGCAGTAGTTTTTCGATAGTGAAGGAGCATAAGATTCTTTCTCACCTCAAATTATATTGTATCTTTCTTTTAGAAAACTTCACATTATTAAGAATGTGCTTGCTTTTGACCCAACACATATATTTATTTCCTCATTAATGCAAATTAGAGGAGAAAAAGAGAAAGCAAATTTCTTATTAGCAGAGAGCTTATTTGAACTTGTAATTTCTCTCTTGCAATCCAGTTTATGAGTACAATCTTTCCTTCCATTTTTCCAATTTATTTGTGCTTATATTTCTCCTCCTGTGCCTTCTCTGGGTCCAGTTTTTCATGATTTCTTATTAGTGATCACCTTTCATGTTGAAAAATCATCAGGGGATGAGATGGGGCCCTTTGGAGAATCAAGAACTCCGAATTCTTCAGCTCTGGCTTTGCTCCTCACACGCTGGCGGGCCTTAGGTTGTGGTGCTGTGATACTTCTCTGGGCCTCAGTTTCCCCAATCATGGCTTCTCGATTCTCTAATGCCAGTAAAACGTGATGGCCACCACGACTAGGAAACTGTGCCCTGAGCACTGAGGTTGGCTTGGGCAGTAGCCGTCTCTCTTTCTCAAGCGTGAGAAAGGCTCTTTCTCGGTGCCCACACGCACCGGCTCCCCCTGTATTTGCCTGCAGCTGAATCGGTGCCTAATGAGGTCGGACCATGATGTGTATTCCCGAGAACCGAGGACAGGGCTGAGGCGGCATGAAATGGCATCGCGCGGCGCTCTCTATTGCCAGCAGCATAACATCCAGTCCCTTTGGTGCCCCGTGTACTCTCATAAAGGAGGTTAAAGAGTCACTACATTAATTGACTCCCGTTCCTAAGTCCCTTTTTATAACCTGTGTTATCAGCATAAGTACAAGTGTAGTGTAGTAAGGAATATCATTATGAAACAGATTTCCTGAGAGAGGAATTAGTGGGTTCGGGTGGGCATCCCTGCTGTAATGAACACACTTCCCTGTTTATGAATACAGTTATAGATGTACTCTTAACAATTCTGCTGGGGAAGAAAAGCCTTCACTGGATATCTCATGCCTAACAGAGCGTTTTCCTGGACTGGTACTTGAAGGGTTAATTTGCAGTTTACTATTGAATAACATAAAATGAGCTGTAAATAATGTAATGATATGTATTGTTAAGCTACATATACTATACCAGGTGTTAGTACACCCACTCCTCACTTAGATATAATCTGGGGCAGTCAACAAACACAGATGTATTTTAACAAAGAGAGAGAAAAAGATAAAGACAGAAAGAACAAGGAAAAAAAATTAAAATATATGTAAGATAATTTAACCAAGATGAAGATCCAGGTAAAACTTGGCCTTTTTTTTTTCCCCCTCAGAGTAGCTTCCCTGTACTGAATGAAATACAACAGCATTTTGGCTTGTTTTTGGAACTCACACGAGCCAAACACGTGGGAAACACCTTAACAGGCCTTTTGTATAACTACAAGGAAACTGATAATCCTAAATAAATTACACGGGAAAAATATGAATCTTTGAATACTAGTAATTATAATGGTTATTTTTCACTTTTGTAGCACCTGCAAATGATGTATATATAACAAAGCTTCAAAAAGCTCTAATTAACTTTTTATTTTTTTCCATTTACCGGCTTTAACCAGTTTGCATTAATTGGCAATTTATATCTATATATTTTTACCAAATATTTCTATTACTTTTGAGTGGCTGGAAATCACACATTATTGAATTTATTTTCCCTGAGTTTCTTTTTAATTTTTGTCAGTCACTCACACTGAACTTCTCTGTGTCTGCCCCGCTCTATCAAGGGGTTGTGAAATGAAGTAGAAATTTTTCGGTTGATCTTCTGGCTGGAGAGACGTACTCTCGCCTCTGCGGTCCAGTGACATGACTTCTACCTCATAGCACCAGTCAGAATTCCTAACTGCTCCTACCAAAAGCGCAAGGGCTCCGTTTGGAAGGTCTCCAGCCTCCACTCTTTGACAGATTCCTCTGGGCTATTCTCTATGTGAGATTAGTCTTAGACCATGAAGATGATGTTTTGTTCTTTGGAGCTCAGGGCAAGTCAGACTTAGACCGAGCAGAGCTCTGAGGGCATCTTAAAATGGACACCCAATTAAAAACCTTCCAAATTCGCAATCCTGATTATCTGCAGTGACTGCTTGCTGCCACTCTCGGTGGCAATGCCAGGGGAGGAGGGAGTCAGACTGACGGGGGGGGGGGGGGGGATCCTGACCCGGAAGTGCTTCAGTATTGGCTCAGGAAGTCTAGAGGGTGAACAGAGCAGCCCAAGCTTCAGCTTTCTTTTTTTTCCTTTTCATTTAATTGGATTTTGCTTGGTTTTAAAAGAACCTTGAGGTTCCCATGTCGTCTGCACAGAAGTTGATATATATGGAAAGTCTGGCAGGATCAGGAATCTCTCTTATTAGGGAAGAAAAATGGTTAGTTTCCACGGATTGGGCTAGGGACTTGGGAAGAGGCAGAGGTACGTTTACCACCAAAAACCTGATTAGGAGGAATAACACCAGAGTTGTGTGTGTGTGTGTGTGTGTGTGTGTGTGTTCTTTTTTTTTTTTTTTAAAGAATACTTAAAACATTTAAGAACACCTGTGAAAAGAACAGTTAGCAGCTACACGGTAGAAGTGGAAGCTGGTGAAGATTTTGGTTGACAGTGAGCGCCTCTCAGACTGTGGCTCCGCTGTCTGGCTGACTGTGGGCCTAGGCCAGAGTGAAGGCTGCCTGAGAGTAAGATGTGGGCCTCTCAGGCTGCGGAGGCAAGATGGCCGCCACAGCCATCTGCAGGACATCAAAGGCTGCTGCCTGATGGCGCTTGGGCTGCCAAAGCTTCTAAAGGGTTTGGCGCCTGAGTGGAAATCGGAAGCAAACTGTCCATCTGCCGCATGGCACTGGTGACAGCTGATTCTTTTGCAGTCTGCAAGATGGACCCGACCTAAGCCAATCGCTCCTGTCCCTGATTGCACAAGGTTGGTCCGACCCGTTTCATTAGCCAGACACATGAGATACAGTATGTGGTTTTTCATTTTGCTCTGTACGTGACACTATAAACTCTAGTGCTGGGGATGAGCTGAGAAACCAAAGGGGACACACTGCTGCTTCTGTAGAGAAAGCATATTGGCAATGTTCAAAGCATATTGGGGCATAACAGTAGCCTAAAAACCCCAATATGGATTAGGACAGCTGACCAGATGTCCTGACTGACATTTTTTAACATGTTTCAAGGGTATCCCGACAGGACATAAAAACTAACTATACATCTGTGTACCTCTTTTTTGTCCACCCCATCCTGGCTTCGACTAAGTGTGTGGTACATGGCAGCTCGGAACATAGCTAACAGCACCAGTTACAAAGCAAAGCTCTGACATGCTCAGCCTGTGGACTACCTACCCCGGAACTGCTTGAGCTCCATTGGGAATGAATGACTCCTGGCAGCCCCGGAACAAGAGTGAAAGTGTAAACCCCATGGTGGATGTGTGCAGCGCTCCTGCAAGCTGTCTCTTTGTAGGTAGGGAAGGAGTTTTGGAATCAGAAACTGTTTCCTTTACTGCCCTCTGCAACCAGCTTTTATGGACACTCTGGCAACTCAGTATCCTGTGGTAAATTCAGTTTTGCTCTTGGCTGACCTGGTCGGGGCTACAGCAATTGGAAATCTGGGCCGCCCGCAGCCATTCCATGGTAAAATCAAGAGTGTGTGGAAGGAGAGAGATTTGAGTTTTAGCAAAGAAGGGGGGAGTTTATGATTACCAGTTTTAAATTCACAGGCTTGCTGATATGGGAAATATTTTAAAAGGAATTTATCTTAAAATATTGTATATATATATATATATATATATATATATATATATATATGGAATATAGTTTAAAAGGCTGAAAATTATAAGGAAAACTGTGCTGTTAATATTTGCATTCATCACTGTTATGCTTAGATTCTAGGCTCTTACAGTAACGGTTTCGTAACCAGAAGTGATTCTTAAGATTCTGTATTTCTAAAGATTTTGTTTTTCTTGACTTAAAACTGGCTGGAGGGAAATTCCCTCCCTCTGAACCATAGGAGGTGACAGCATGGATATTGGCAGTGTCTTCTTTTCTTCAAGAGCAAATTCAGCATATAACTTCCACTGGATAGCCTTGCCATACTGGTCTTGAACACTACACTATGTTCCACTATGTTCACATTGCCAACACTATCTGTACATCTGATCCTTGGGTCTGTACATTCAGTGGGGCTGATGGTCAAGATCTGCAGGTTTTATAGCTAAAACTTTTACTTAATGATCAGCATTTCGATCCATTGGAGACATGCTTGTCACGTATAACTAAAATGCTCTTCATGGTACAGCTGGACTCAGCCTGGAGACTCATGCAAGTATCTGAGAGTTAGAATGGGAATTTGAAAAGATATCAGCCAAGATTCTTGTATGGATAAGGAAGTTATGGTGAAGAAGAAGTTGAAACAACAACGTCCAAAGAAACACAGCTGGTATGTGACTGATTTGGCCCCGGAAACCAGGTTTCTGGACTCAGCCTTGTGTGTTTCCCTCTATGCTGAACCACATTAGCTAGACAACTGGACGTCTCCCCGCTGAAGATAAATGATATACCTAGATCACAATTTCTTTGGTTAAAAGAAGAGAAGGAAAGATAACACTTTCAGATAATGTTAGAGATTGAACAACTACAAATTCCACCATCCTCTTGATCAGGAGGAACTATTCAACGAACGATAAAATCTTCTGAGTTCAGCTGTATTCATCTGCTAAATGCAAGGCTAATTCAAAAGAGATTTTACCCTGAAATGAAGAAACACTGAGATTTGTCAATTGTGTTTTGAGCTGGCCTAAATTGCAGAGCTTTTGGTGAACATTCTCTCTAAGTAGAAGCTGAGAGGGAGACCAGAAAGGCAAGTATGCTGTCTCGGCTAGAGTCCCGTAGACACTGTGTTTCTGACAGGAGCTAGGTTCACAGTGCATGAGAAGAGTTCATGTGTTAAACATGGAGACGCTCTTTCCCTGTCAGCATTGACACAGCCAGCTCTGTTCCTCAGATAGTTAAAAATAATGCCAGGTGCAGCTTAAATAAAAGTTCACACAGACACTGTGCCACTAAAAATGAAAGTCTTCCTTTGTTCCCTACTTCTTATGGAAGTAACTTTTATGTTGGCTGATAAAAGGAGAAAGCTCCCAGACACAAGCCTTCTTAAGGAACATGAGTATGTGTGGTGTTTGTATTGCAGGACCCAGTTTTTTTTTTTGGTATTTCTTCTTTCCAGCTTGGAAAACATTTTGTTTTTTTGTTTTTCAAAGATAGATGGATGTTGCAGACAACCATTTCTTTATAGGATAATGCTAAATTATGTGGCAATTTTAATTCCACTTCTGTGGTAAGCCTATAGAAGTCATTCTGTTAGGCACAGTCACATTTATTTAGTCTACTTGTATAATCTGGGGAAAAAAATTTCACAAGTGTGCTAAATTCGTGACTTGAAATATGATAAACTAAAATTTGGAAATGTAAAAACAAGAAGGATGCTTCTGTAGAACATATGAAGGTTTATTTAAATACATCTATTCTTGCTAATAACTGGTGGACAGATCTCAACATTTTTTAAAAACAAATGTAATGAATAAAAGCTTATTTTAAATTCTCCCCCCATCTCTGATTTCATCTCTCACTATTCTGTGTTCACCAGGATGGCTTTTCTATAGAATGAAGACTTCCAGACACACTGTACAAATTGAGGAAGGAAAGTACTGTTTCCTTAGCAAGATTCTGTCTTAAAATCTGACTTAACTTATGTAGGAGATCCAGGTGGAAGCAACTGTTTTGCTGGTGGCTTTTTATAGAGAAATCTGGCTCTGATCTTTAGAATATCCAGGCAGTAGAAGCAGCCAATTAGTTGCCGTGGAAAAGAACATGAAGATGGATTGAGAAGTTAGTAGGAGAGGAAGCAATGCTTAAGTGTGGATGTTGCTTTCTTCCACAAGCACCTGTGTGCTTCTCCCCACAATCGTGCACAGGCCTGACATTTATCTGTTTTCTGGACTTTAGATTCACACGGTGATAAATGGAGATAAAGAATTAGGCCAGCTATCCATGTGTTTTGACTAGATGATCCAGGCATTTCAATTTTTAATGAGTGGTTCTTACAAAGAAGGCTGAGTGTAGAAGGTATTAGTAGGTACCAAGGTGAATAAGAGGAATTTTGGTTTTAAAAGTTTGAAGCGGGGTCAAGCATTGGGCAGAATCCAGCAAATCTTGGGAGTTTTTAGTAAAATCAGGGGCGTGCAGTGGAGGAAAGCTTCAGTATTGTCATGAGCCATGAATCAGGCATAGTAACCTATTCAGCTGGTTTTTTGAAAACTGTGTCCATTTCATGGAAGTGGTGGATTGTAAATTCCAGCAAGAATTTGTATCTTTATCAGCTGGTTTCTGGTGCTGACTCAGGATGCAAATTTGTTCTTGTATAGGGCTCATAGTATGTATCATAGATGGTGTTATGGTTAGGGGGCTGTGTAATTTTTGGAAGTGTAGATGGAAACTATCACTAATTATGTGAGCAAGGGTATAAACTGTGATGTCTAGGAAAATGGGATATGTGGTCAACTGTTATAGATGAATCAGCTGAGGACAAAACTTCCAGAAGGCACCCATGGAAGGGCAGAGGGATCCCGAGATCACTTAGGGGACAGCTGTGGGCCTATGGGCAAGAAGGGGGAGAGATGTTAAAACACACCTTTAGTCATCATGCCTACAGCTTTTTTTTTTGCCAGTCTTGCTTGAAACATGCTCTTCTTAGTCACCTTTCCAGGAGCTGAGTGCCAGATTGGGGATTAAATGTGACAATGATTTGGATCATCTATTTTCACGTGATCTCGCGTTAGCAGATTAATTGCATCTTCAAAGTTAAATGCGATGGATTGTATATTCTATTTACATCAAAAGAAAGGCTACAAGAAAACTCTGAAATGTCTCCAGTGATGGCATCAAAAGATAGAGAAGTTGATAGCTTTTCAATTTTTTTTCTCTGATTTTAAAAAATCAGATTTGAAATATTTTATTAGTATTTCATCCATTTCACTTGATGTGCAAATTTTGTGATGGAAATACTTTCACAATCAGTGGGATTTCTTTTTTGAGCAGCTTATGTCCCTCATGAGTTATTGTACTTACCAAAAATATGCTGTTTGGTGTTCTGTAGAGCACTTAATAAATATTAAGTCAAGGAATAAATAGAGGATGTTGGCTAAAGCAAAATAAAATCAGTCAACTGTTGCCTTTCTAACTTACTGCATGGACTTTTGAAATTCTTTGATTGGCCCCTATCAGACCTACCAGCTTCTGCTTGTGGGTAATTCTTACCTTCCCATCATGCACCTCGGCGGAAGTGTGTGTAATTAACTGTCTGTTGAAGCCTGAAGCGTAAGATGCTACCAGAGTGTAGTGTGCAAAATTCTCTATTTTTCTACATTCCATATAGAAATGCTACCTGATGCATATATTTCATAATCTGTGCTCGGTGTGAGTAAATCCATCTTCCTGTCATCGCCTCAGCTCTCACAGGGCTGTGATTATGACCGTATAAGTGGTTCTACCTACAGCCCCTCACACTGTATCAGAGCGAACTCAACAACATGATGATTAGCGTTAAATAGTGACGACAGTGAGGGAGTAGAGCCTTCATCTGAGAGCATTTTATAAACGGTGCCCCAAAAAAGGGATCGGGGATGTTTGACTATTATATTTTCATCTGAATCACCAAAAGCAGTAGAGACTGCGTATTGTTTAGTCTGTGAACAATTTAATATTAATTTGGTATTTATTAGGACCTGTGGCTTAATAACTCCACTTATCTTTTCCTTGTATTTGAGATTAAAAAACAGAGATGCTGCACAAGATCTCATTCGTATGAGAAAAAAAGGAAAGGCAGAGATTTGTGTGGAAGGAACTGAAGAGCAACTGGAAAACTATAAATACTATACACGGTTAACATTTTATGTTTAACCCAAACAAAATTAATAGTTCACTTGGGTTTTGGAAAGATTGCTGCTGGACCAGCAGTGTATTTCTGAATGACATAAATATAAGCAAATTAGAAATTAGCTTTAAATGGATTTAGGCTTCTTACACAAATGAGAGCCACCCTTACACAAATTACTAAATCTATTCAGAGTAATTTATCAAGTAGCTCTATGTTGTTTGGCTGTGTTGAGATTCCAGAAAATTTAATAACTGTATTTTCTGGAAATTGCATTAGCAGAGACCATTAATAAGTCAGACCTATGGAGCTCACGTCGGGGTAGAACGTTGCTCTCCGCGGTGTACGGGAGCGTGGACGCCGCTCGTCGCTCCAGCGTATCTGCCGAGAGACGAGGTGTTCAAAGCGCTCGCGGTAGCACGTGAAATGAGCATGTGGGAAACTGTTCGGTGGTATTTAGCAGCTCACACGAGCCAAGAGTGATGAGGAGTGGTCCCGGGTGACAGGGAGGTGCGGGAGCCAATTGTGGAATTTTGCAGCCAGAAGAGCTCTTCCTATTGAATTGCGCCAAGCAGGTTCAGAGATGTCAAGTGACTGGCTCAGGGTCACACAGCTAGCTCACTCTGCTGCCGAGACAAACCCGGGGCCTCCAGACTGTCTGCAGAATGCTGTGTCCTCGCCACACAGATATTATAAAATGCTGGGTTGACGCCGCTCACGAATAAGCGGGGTTCTGGCAGCTGATAGATATATCCGGCTGGTGCAAACGATTAAGCAGAATAAATGTAAAACTGCGAAAAGTGTGAACATTTATTCTATCTTTGATCTGAGTTTTTGGGAAATAGACTTCTAGCTGGGCAAACTTAAATAATTACTCTCTCTCTGCAAAGGGTGGATCTGCTTTCAGAGAACCGTAAAATAAGGATTCAAAAATGTGATTCGTGCACAAAACACTGTTAACATCGACACACGGTGGCAGAGTGTTCGCTGCAGCTGTCTTCCTCAGCACTCTTCAAAATAACTAGGGAACAAAATAAGTTACTTACAGTTGCCAGGAAAGAGGTCATTCGGGCCACAACCCAGGCCATTGCTACCTTAGCTGCTGATTTTCCAATTGTTTTAGACACACATCAGACTTGGAAAACAGAGACAGCTGATCATTAAATATTAAACCTAGGCGCAGTCACGAGCCACCTCTTCGGTTGGTGACAGGGACAGTGTGGCGAAAGACCTCCCGCTGTGCTCCAAGTTAATGAGGGCTTTTCAATTTGGCCCCTCACCCCCTTTGCCCTTTGACCTCCTTGGTGCCTCTGCGGGTCGCCTTTGTGCCCTGTTCTAGAAATACAGTCGTCTGTTTTTTACGTGGCTCGACTGTATTTGCAATTGCAATGGCCTTGCGGAGCATTAAGGAGGCGAGGTCATCAGGTAACCGCCAGGTTAGGGTTTCAGCCGCACTATTAACAGTCTTGCTGGCAAACCCAGGGTGGAATCAATGGTGGAGGAGACCTGTGAAGAGCAGTCATCGCGGCAGGAAATTAAAAACAAAGAACATGGTTTGGCGTGTTCTGATGATGGCAGGTGTAAGGACAGATACGTCTCCCCCTCTGCAGTCCCCTGTGCCACTAGCTACCTTTATTCCTTTGTTGTAGTGGTAGTCCGCGTTTCCTCCTCTTTTTATTTGCCGCATTTCGTGATACTGTAAGCAACACGGTTCAGAAAAGCTGAACTTTTAATTGTGGTGAGAAGTAAGTTAGTTTAATTATTCGTGGGGAGTGGAAAAGATGGGTTTTATTTCTTTCCCGGAGTCTTTCCCTCCTAATCGCAATTCAACACCCTTTCTCCGGCATTGCTATGTATGAACTTCATGCTGCTAGACAAATAAATTCTTTGGAAAAATGCACATTTTTATTTGGAAATAATGCCATCTCTTTGTTAGATTTGCAGCAATCCTATTTTGCCTCTACTGTTTTTAAGTCGAAAATGAAAAATTATATAGAAGATGTTTGTGCATCATATTGTGCTGAATGGTATGTAGGTCAGCATGCTGCAGCACCGCAGATAAGGGACAGGGAACAAGTGTTCTATGTACTTACAAGCAAATATCAGTCATAATAGAGGAAGACAGATCTACAAGAGCGTTTTGGCTTCGGAAATGTTTCTTGTCATTAGCATTTAAAAAAAGCTATGAGATTCAGGCCTATCAGCACCGATTCACAGCAAACCCTGGCTTGCACAGGTTGTTATCTATTTCGCACAGAGGTACAGCTGGTTAGCAAATGGATTTGCAGATTTTTTTTTTTTTTTTTTGCAGGGATGAGTAAAAAGGCAAAGAATCAGGTACTTACAACCCATTCAGAATGTAACAATTTTGTTTGTGTTATAAACCAAACCTTCTGTTTTTGCAAACTACATTATTTTTAGAAACAGAACCAAGAAAAAAAATCCAGCTGATTTAAAAAAAAATCTTTATTCATATTCCAATATCCCTAAGGCTTCTAATATCCATGAAGTAATACCAGCAAAGAGAGCGGTAAGAACAGCAGACTCCCAGGATTCAGTTTACAATGCTGCTTTATTGTGTTAGCAGTCAAGTCAAAAGGCAGGAGCTAGTATTTTTTAATTTTTACTCCTCTCTCCTCTGAGATGTAAAGGTAGAGAAGGTGCTGGGTAAAGGTGTGTGTGTGTGTGTGTGTGTGTGTGTGTGTGTGTGTGTGTGTGTATGTGTGTGTGTGTGTGAGAGAGAGAGAGAGACAGAGAGAGAGAAAGAGAGAAAGAGAGAGAATTATTGAGTTCTCATCTATAAAGGAAGTGATAGTGTATTTTCATCTTTGTGTAAACTGGTATCAATTATCAGAAAAGACATAATGTGCAAAGAATGGAATAATTTTATCTGAAAGTATTCTATAGGGTACATAGAGTTGATTGAGTTCTTTGGTTGAATAAGGTTGTTACTGAGAAGAGAAAATATATATCAAATATTTCTGTCTCCTGGGTCTGGTGATATTTAAGTCTTTGTTTATTTTTTAAAGGGATGTTTGGAGGCTCTGCCAAATGGAGAGATGGTGCAGGGACCATATTTCATCATGTGGATGAATATAGTTCTCTGTCAAATACTCTGTGCAAAGATGCTAAGTTGTGATGGGTGTCAGATTTGGCATGTCAGAAAGCATCGCCCCCAAATCAAGCCCAGTGGATGAATTATCATGAATGATTAGGCATGCAATCAAGCAATCTATGAGGCTTGCAATGTCACAGTTACCATTCACGTAGAGAATTACTTACATCAGATCCCTTTCTAGTGCTGTTTGCTTCATTAATAGGGAGGTGGTAGAATCTTGTGCAGTGAGGCAGGATAAACCAAATCCTTTGTCAACATCTAAGACTTAGATCAAAGATTGGAATAAAGCAGTGGTACTTTGGGGGAGATGATGAAAGAGTAAACAGAAATTAAGAAATGGATTGGATGTTCTGGAAACATTTGATAAATGAAACACTCTGTTGAAGTACAACACTGAGTATTTTTGATTACAGTGCTTTATTAGGAAATAGACAATCAGCCACTTCACTTTCAAATCAAGTTTTATTGGGTTAGTTTATTTCTCTGTCTATTGAGGCAAATACATTTATCTTCAGTGAAATCACTGTTCCCTGGCTAGTGATCTTCAGTGCAAGCATTTGGAAGGACAGGCCTTGCTTTCTCTGTTTTGTTTCATTGTTCTAGCCCATCTAGTCTCAGGGAGGTTTGGAGAGAGACTATATTTCCATGTGTGTGAGTTCTTTGTAATCCTATATATTTTTGTTTTATGTGTTCAAAAATGTTATTCTGAAAAGGGATCCATAACTTCATTAGGAATTCATGGACCAAATGGATACAGAGGGAAACTTAAGGAGTTTGGGAAGATCTTTGGGGAAAAACAAATAGCTCAGAAAAGTGCTTATAAAAAATGCACCTAGAGGTCAACGTGAAGTACAAAGCTCTCCCTTTCTTCTTCACTACTTTTGAAAATCAGCAACTCTGTGGAGGGAAATGTATCACGTGGGTGAGCTGCAGGAATTTCTGGTGTCCTGATCTAGTGTGGGTAGCAGAGTTATGCTGGTTTTGTAGTGTATATGTGAACAGACTCTTCTCTATTTTTTGGATGACTCAAGGATAATCGTTACTAGCTCTGCTTTACTTGTTTGGTAGAATCCAGAAGCCAAGCCACCTGGTTCTGGCCTTTTCCTTGATATGAGAACTTTTGTTACTGATCTAACTTCATTACCTGTTATTGGTCTGTTCAGGATATTTGTTTCATCTTGACTCAACCTGGGCAAAGTGCTCATGCCCATGAGTTTGTGTTTCTTCTAGGTTATCAAATCTTGGAGTATAGTTCATAATAATCTACTATGTCCCCTTGTGTGTCTGTACTATCAGTTGTAATGTTTCCCTTTTCATCTCTGATTTCACTCTTCTTTATTTCTTAGCCTGGCCAACGGTATGTTGATTTTTTATCTTTGTGAGGAACCATACAACTGGTGGACCACAGAAGAAACTATAGGGGACATTGAAAAATTACTTGAAGCAAATGAAAATAGACACATAAAATGCCAGGTCTCTGGGGACACAGCAAAAGCAGTAAGTGGCAAATTTATAGTCATACTTACGTGGAACAAGCAGAAAAATTACAAATAAACAGTCTATCGCTGCATCTCAAGGAACTAGAAAAACAAGAACAAATCAAACCTAAAATTAATAGAAGGGAAGAAATAGTAAGAGCAGACGTAAATGAGAGGCTAATAAAACAAAAACAAAACTACAAAAGATTAACCAAAAGAAGACTCCTATTTCTTATAGTACGGGAACTTTAATAAACTATGGTTCCAGAAAATAGAGACTGTTCTATATTCTTCACAGGGTCTGGCTCAGGTTGGGAGGTGGATAAATATTTTTTGAAAGAAAGTGAATGAATGAATTGTTTGTGGGACAGAACGTGATGAGCTCGCTGAACAGTGCTTGTGTGGACAAGCAGACTCCATATAAAAGACTCCGTATATAATTAGTCAAACATGAAGACGTTTCAACCAGAGAGCAAGCTGTCAGTCCTGCATGTGAGGTTCTGTAGCAGACAGCCGACCTCCCGAAATGAGGGCTCAGGCAGGAAGAGGCCCCTCTTGTCATGTAGGACCGCCCCCCCACATTCCCCAGGGACATTACTCACATCATGTTAAAGACTCTAGGTCAGACTGATCCATTCCTTTGCACTTTACCAATCTTCTCTTCACAATAGTAACATACATTCCAGGCCTGAGAATGATATATCCTTCTCTATAGGAGTAATACAATCAATATTCTGATTTGGATTTATCATTCCTTTGCCTTTTGTTAAAATTCTATTACAAAGACACATGTCAGTGGACAATGTTTAGTTTTGATTTTTATTTTACCAATGGTATCATATTGTCTGTCTTATACTTTTCAGTACTGGGAATTGAACCTGGGGCCTTCATACCAACCTACACATCCAACCCTAATTTACTGAATTTTATTTTGAGATTGGGTCTTAGTGTTTCTAAGTTTCCCAGGCTAGGCTCAAACTTATGATCTGTTTCAGCCTCCAGTAGTGCTGGGAATGTGTCCATTTTCATTTTTGTCTTTTAGTTTTGTACTGGGGATCGAACTCGGTACCTTTCAAGACAGGTACCAGAGCCATTGAGCTAAATCTCAGGCCCCACAATTTCAATTTTTTCACTAAAACTATGTGTACGATAAATTATGCATGCTGATATGTGTGGCAATATTTCATAAACTTTTCAGTATTTTATAGTATTTTATGATATGGATCGGACACAATATATTTCTACAATTGCCTGTTAATAGCACCATGTTTTGTTTCTTTGGTGCCACAACCCACATATTAAAAGCACTTTCACATTATCTTTTGGGACTAAACAGAAAGAAAAAATGTAAATATGTTTTAATTTACCAAAGATATTATTTTTGTTGCAGAAGAGTATTAGGGGGTGGTCATTAAAGTACTTTCAAGTATAAAAGGAATTATATTAAGATAAAAGTCAAGGAATTGAAGGATTTTTTTAAATAAATGGAGTTTATAAAGATACTTTGATTGCTTTGAAGATATTTACAAGCAGTGTAAACAGTTCAATATCTGTCAGACACCAGAAACTCCATCTTCTGAGACTATCCAAATTCATGATACAATTTTTTTGAGAATTAAAAACTGCAAGAAGGCATACAATTTAAACAAAAATTGGAATGAAACTGCAGAGTTTTCATTTATTTGTATGTTCAGCTTTTCAAAATAAGGCCAAATTGTTTCCCAAAACAGTCGCATTGATTTGCACGTCCCCCAACAGTACATGACAGTTTGTTGTTTTATTATCTTGTCCACAACTCTTGACATCTTCTTAATTTTCATGAGTTTGGCGTGGTATTTATTGGTGGCTAACAGCGATTGTATTCTTTGCTTCTCTTACTATATCTGAACACTTCTTGATGTCTTTCTTTGGCCATATGCTCATCCCGGTGGAATGGCTTTTCACTATTACTTATGTAATCTGAATTTTTGCCTCCTACTGGGTGGAGTCATAGCGTTTTTCTGACGAAGGGGCTATGAGAATTGACTAAGTACTATGGCTTCTTAGTACTCTCTTTCCTGACACATTGACTGTGGTGGCGTATTGGGGTGGGGGCTCCAAGGGTCAAATAGCTTACATTGCTGAACCACTGCATGAAGGTTACCATACTAAAGAGTCAGTTGGCCTACAGGGGACAATACAGAACAAGAAGTCTCTCTCTCTGTCTCTCTCCACTGAGGATCAAACTCAGGCCCTTGCACTTGCCAGGCAGACACAGTGCTGCTAAGCTACATCTCCAGTCCAAGAAATAAATTTGAGTTTAATCAACCGATGTTTCAGGATTATTTTTTGCTCCAACATAGCTTAATCTATTGTGACTTATATCTGCTGTTTATTTTAAAATTTTTCATGATGAAAGCATTCTTTGTACCTATTTCTTGCTTTTTAAGTGAGGCAAATATCGCCTTCAAATTACTGGATTACATTTTTACTTCCCCTGTAGTACCATTTGATGAATAGAGGTCCTGTATTTTAATAGAGTCAAATTAATTAATCTTTGACTTTATGAAGTGTGATGTACATATATATTTTTATCATTACATATTTTCATAACATAGTCATTGCAGTCACTGTGAGGAGTTGTAATATGTATATAACACATCTTCATTCTTTTCTATCCCTTCCTTTCTGCCCCTCCCCTTGTACCCCTACTGTCTCTTGGTCCCTTTCTGTTCTGCAAAATTTCTGTCTCCCTGTTTTTGATTATCTTTCGTTTTGCTCTTTATTATACTTTGGGCTTCTCATATAAAAGACATGCTGCAATATTTAGGCTGTGTGATTTATTTCACTTAAACTTCTAGTCTCAAGGTGCATGCAATTTCCTACAAATATACCAAATTTATCTTCTTTATGGCAGAATAGTACTCCACAATATATGAATACCACTTTTTCTTTCCTTTATTTATAGTTTAGTATTCTCATGTGAGATAAATTGTTTAGTATTTAAAATTTTGTGTTTGATTTATTTCGCTGAACATTATGTTTTCAAAGTGAATCTATTTTCCCACAAAAGATTCACATTTATCTTTATAGCAGAGTGTTATTCCATTGTGTATAAATACCACCTTTTTGGTATTTAGTTATCTACTGATGGAGATAGAGGCTGCTTCCAAGATTTAGCTATTATGAGTTACGATGCTACAAATATGGATATCCATATATATTGCTGCAGTATGCTGTCTTTCACTGCTTTGGAAAGATACCTAGAATAGTTAAGTTAAATGTAATTTATCCCTTGCTTTTTGAGGATTCTCATACTGCTTTCTGTAGTGGTTATGGTAGTTTACATTCCTACTAACAATGTAGGAGGGCTCCTTTTTTCCCTGACATCCTAACTAGCATTTATTATCATTTGATTTTTTTTTTTTTTGATGTTTGCCATTTTTTCGGGCATAAGAGGAAATATCACTAGTGTTTTAATTTGCGTTTCTCTAAAGCCAGCAACATTGAATAGTTTTTCATGTTTTTATGGGCCAATTTTACTTCTTCTGTAAAGTGTCTGTTAGCTTTGCTTGTCCATTTTTATTGGGTCTTTTATTTTTGGGTGTCAATTTGTTGAGTTCTTTATGTATTATAGATATTAGTCCTCTATCTGAGGTATAGCTGGCAAAATATTTTCCATTATGTCATTTCTTCACTCCCTTGGTTTTTTTATAATTTGGTATAATCACATTTATTGGTTTTCAATATTATTTCTTATGCATTTGAGGTTGTTTATAAAAGTCATTGCTCATACCTATGACTTCAAGAGTACTACTGATCGTATTTTCCATCAGGTTTGTTTCTGCATTAATATTTATATCTCCTATTATTTTTATTTTAGTTTAGTACATGGTGGGAGATATAGATTTACTTTCAGTCTTCTGCATGTGGATAACTAGTTTTCTTAGCACTATTAGTTAAAGAGGCTGTATTTACTCCAACATGTGTGTCTTGGCCCTATTCATTAAAGATCAAGTGGCTGAATGTGTCTGGGGTTATTTCTACGTTCTCTTTTCTGTTCCATTGATCCATATATATCTTTCTGAGCCAGACTCATGCTGTTTTTAATGTGATTTTTATATACTTTTTTTTTTTTTTAGGTTTTTTGAGACAGGGTCTCGCTTTGTGGTTCAGGCTGGCCCTGAGCTCAGCCTCAAACTCACATCACAATCCTCCTGCCTCTGCCTCCGAAGTGCTGGGATTACAGGCATGAGCCACCACGCCCGGCACTGTGGTATGTGGTACTGGTTGCTGCTGGGTGTAGGTCTCCACACCCAGTATTGTTATGTGGTTACCGGGGAATTGAACCCAGGCCCTTGGGCTTGCAAGACAGGTGCCGGAACCACTGAGCTAACTCCCCGGCCCTTTATATACTTTTAAGAATCCTTGCCACTTGTAAGATCATTGGGATAGAATATATTCCCTAGAAGGGTTACCTTTTTGTTTTTAAATTTTAAATATAATATTATCTAACTTAGGATTTGATATTTTTTTCTAAAGAAAATTATTCTGTTCTTTCTTTCTGGATAGCCACGGTCTATTATTTCCTCTTTGATATGCATTACTGTCTCTAGCCTAAATCAAGTTTCCACATCATTTGATTCTAATCTGGGCTCTTTCACTGTGCACTGGTTGATCTCTCTCCCTCTCTCTTTCTGTCTCTCTCCAACCTATATGAATTACTGTGGGCTACATGTTTCCTAAAGGGGACCTCTCTTTATCATGTGGTTTTTCATGCGTATTTGCTATTATTGGTTCTTTGCTCTTCCTTATACATTTTTAAATTGGCAGCTGGAATTTCTTAGGAGTCTTCATTTGGATTTTGATTATTAGCTACACTACCTTTGCAGATACATTTGGGTACAACTGATACCTTTACTTTGTCAATATCACCTATCTAGTTACTTATTATCAGTTAAACCTTTATGTGATGCTGTACATGTTAAAAATAATTTTCTCCTTATATCTTTTGTGATGTTAATTTTTGGTCTTGATACATTTTCTTTGCCCATTATGTAGTGTCTCTTATTTACATTCTCATAACACAACAGTACTAATTATCCCCTACATTTCTCTTGTGTTTTCTTCCTTTCCTTTTTTCTCCAAGGGCGTTTTAAAGAAAGCTACAGACATTGTGTTATTTTATCTGCAAATATTTCAGTATTCATGCCTAGACAATGGGGATTTTATTTTATAAAATCATAACAACCTGTCATTGTCCTATCAAAATTAGTAGTTGTTTAATATCATCTAAGGTGAAGTCCATGTTTCCTCATAATGTCCATCATTCCTTTATGATTATTGTCTTGGTTTTTCAATAACTAATGCAAATATGGTAATAATGTATTTTTATCATTGCTGTATATTCACTAGCTAGAATTATTTATTCATTATTATTCCTTATTTGTTTATTGTGAAAAGGTTACTGTATTAAAGCACAGAATATTTGATTCTTTCTGGGCATGATGGTGCAGTAATTGCAGAACTCAGGAGGCTGAGACAGGAGGATTGCCATGCATTCAAGGCCAGCCTGGACTACAGAGAGTTCAAAACTAGCCTGGACTATACAGTGAGACCTTGTCTCAAAACAACAAAAATGTTCGACTTCTTCACTGTATTAATTCTCAGAGTAATGAGTAGGTTTCTTAGAAACTTTCAGTGGTGACTTTATTGTGAGGGTTCCCCACCGGGACAAAATTAATGAAAAATATGTAATTATGCAAGGGGCTATATCAGGTGGGCTGGCAGGACTAGAGACAGGACCATTCACAATGGCTGTCTGCGAGCTGGAGAGCCAGAAAGACCAGCAGCTCTGTTGGAGAAGCTAGACTCTGTGGAGCAAGACGGAGCAAGAATGCAAGTGCAGTTCAAGGCTGAAGGCCTGGAAAGTCTGTGGAGAACGGCTGGTTTGAGTTCACGTTAAAAGGCTTCAGAAGCGGGAGACTGACTTCCACAGGGGAGGGCGGTAGCAAGAGATGCTCAAGCAGAACAGAGATTTTTAAAGTGGAGACTGATTTACTTTTTCTTCCATCCAGATGGCCAGCCTATTGGCTGATGCCACCCACATCGGGGTAGGTCCTCCCCTTCAATTTGCTGGCGCACATGCCAGTCATCTCTTGACATGCCCACAGAAATATCCGGAAGTGTGCTTTACCAATCTTCTCGTTATCTCCTAATCCAATTTTTTTCAGTTTGTTTTAAATTTTGAAGCCCCAATATTTTTGTTTACTTTTGTTTTTTAATTGGTATAGTTTCAATGTCAGAGCGATTAGTAAGATACATTCACAGAAGCTCAACTTCCATCCCTGTCCATTCTGTCCTACTTTCTGTCCCCCTCATATGTAACTACTTTTTTTAAAAAAAAATTAAATTTACCCTTCTATTGTATCTTTTAAAAAACAGGAATACATAACTATATGCGAATCTTACCTTCTCATACAACTATGTTATGGTTACCATACAATAATAATTTTAAAATGGCTTACAAGAAATCATAAATTGTCTTTGGTATGTGGTTTTTATTTAGAAATACCCCTTTGGAGATATTTCTGTTTACAGTTTAATTCTTTTTACAGCTGCATTATATTATCCTGTGTAGACATACTGCAGTTTATCCAACCAGTCCCCCCAAGTGGATATTTGGTTGTTTCTAGCCTTGTGGTATTAAAAAATAATACCGCGATAGATAACTGTGCCCGTATTATTTGCGTTTTATCAAGACATCTTTGGGTTAGGATCCTAGAAGTGACACTGCTGGATCAAATATACCTGTAAAACTTGCGAAGTTGTCTCCACAGGAGAAAATTATTCCCAGAGGAGGTTTAGGAGAATTCCACAGGAGTTCTCTCATTTCTGAATTGCTTCCGAATCACAGGAGTCTGCTCAATTCCCATACCTTTGCCCGAAGATCACATTGTCAAAGTAGGTTTGCTTTTTTTGTTTATTATGAGCGAGACTGAATATCTTTACATTTCTCTGAAATACCTGTTTGTAATAGTTACTTAGTTTTCCATTGGATTATTGGTTTTCTCAACTTTAGGAGCTCTTCATATGTCAGGGAACTTGGCCTTTGTTATCTGTTACAAATCTTTTTTTTTTTTTTTTTCAGTTTGATATTGTAATTTGGCTTTACTAGGTTTTTGTTTGGCTATTTGAGATTTATATTTTTGTGGACAAATAAGAAAGGTTTTCCCACTTCAGGTTTTAGGAACTTTAATCTTTTAATCTTCTAATATTCATATCAGTAGATATTATCTTTAAAATATTTTTTATTATAGAATTTTTCAAGCACATAAGTATACAAAGAGTAGTATAATATGTTCAGTTATTCATGAAGTAGTTTCTCCAATTATTATTACTTGTTTCATCTATATCTCTTTCTAATCCCCTATCCAGTTATTATTTTTAAAGGATTTTTATTAAAGCTTATTAATTCTATAAAATATTAGGTTTAATTGTTTAAATTGACTTTTTTGGTATGTTTTTGTATACATTATGATTACATTCAACACTGAGAATTAGTACCTATGCATGTCACATCTTGGTTCTTGTTTTTTCCCATAATATTAAATTTTAATGTCCTTTGAGGCATGCATATATATTTTGTTCATACTCATCCTTCTATTTGCCTCTGTTTTACCCCTGTCCTCTCCCCTGATATGCTTTCTCTTGTTTAATAATAATCTTCCTTCTACTTTCAATCTTTTGATAATTCTCTATCCAATATTATTTTGAAGCAAATCTAAGATACACCATTTCATCTGTAAATAGTCCAGTATGTAAATGATCTTATAAAAATTATATGTTGTGCTTATTGCTACCATATAAAAATGTAATTAATATTTGTATATTAAGCTTTTATCTTGATTAAAAATTGCTTCTAAAAATAATTTGCCAGAGATAATAAATGTTTGAGATGATGGGCACGTTATTTACCCTGATTCGATCATTGTACATTGTACACTTGTACTGTGAGATAATGTAGTACATCCCATACATACATATAATTATTATATGTTAAAACAATTTAAAAAGAAAAAGAATAATTTGTAAAGTGATTGGAGATTCCTGGAGAAAAAAATCCTATCATATGCTAGTAGCATAGGAAGTGAGTGTAGACCTAGAGGAGGAGGTGACCAAGAACACAGTGTGGGCTCCTCCAGTATCAAGTCCTCAAAAAGAGGGAGGATGCACCACCCGTGAACTGGAGAGGAGCCAGGAGACCAGGGCCCTGGGACCGTATGGGATACTATAGGACATTTTTAAACACAGTCTTGTAAATGTATAATTTAAAAAATTTTAGTAATTATAAATTAAAAATAATAATACTTTAGTTTCTAAAAATGAGTCCATTTTATAAGAGAAAATCTGTTCAGAGGAAACTGTCACAATTTCTAGAACAAAATAATGCATACGCTGAGATTTTGTAGTGATCTGTGTGAATATTCCAACCAAAGAGTCTGACCTTTGTGTTGTTTGAACTTTCCCCGAGGACAGGTCCGTTTGTCTTTTGTCTTTACTGGAGCTACCATTGCTACAGGACTGACTGTGGCTTCAGGCCTCCCTCCCTCCTATCTGGATCACTTCGCTGTTCCCATTGCAATAAGAAGACTTTTATCTAGAAAAAATATCACAGAAAATTGATGGAAGGACTTGTTTTTCATAATCCCTTAGGCTGGTCTTCCAGTTTGGTGGATTTCAGGATTGTTTCTTCTTGCCTTGTATTTTGTGAAAGTGAATGAGTTGGGTGACACGTTTCTACATCCTTAATTACATTTTATCAACTGACCATGTCTGTTTTGCAGAATCCCACTCCTACCCCAACCCAGGGCACAGTAGGTCTTCAGTAAGTGTCTGCTCAGTTGAGCAGGAAGCTTCCTTTCAAACATGGCAGGCACAGTGCTTTCAGAACAGAAGAAGATTTTATTTGGAAGCTATCAATTTCTGAAAGAGGGCCGCCACTTTAAAGTTACACCCACCTATGTACCCCAGGAAATGTAACAGTGAAGCATACCTACATTACAAATTGTCATCTCAAAAAACTTAGAGCAGTAAATCCCTCTTGGTGTTCCTTTCCCATTAAAGCCATCATCTGTTTGCAGAGCAGCATTAGCAGCCTAAAAGACATGGCAGGGAACTGAACAAATCCAACATTCATAGTGGACAGATTTTCTCCTTCTGTGTGTATGGATTGGACATGACTGTGAACAGTTGGAGGTCAGACCATCACTAATATGTATAAAACTTTTGATGTTAATTTACCATTAAAAATGTATTAATTTTTGGCAGAGGTGTGAATATCCTTGTCTTGCCTAAAGCTTTATTTCCCATGATACATAGAAAGTTAAAATCCACAATGGACCAATTTGAAAATCAAGTAAACTGTTTTTTTTTTTTTTTAATAAAAACCTCATTTTGTTTCTTAGTGAAAGTACAGGTATGAATTTCACCTTTGTTCTGCAGAAAGGGTTAGAATGATCAGGGAGGATCAGAGGGATCTTGTGAAGAGGATCCAAGCATCCTGTTTTGGCTGCACTGACAGGGTTTCCCCAAACTGATCCTTCCGCTTGCCATTTTCCCTGTGGCTACTGAGTGTCAGGCAGCTGTCTTGTAAGTGAACAAAAGGGAGGATAAAATACAAGTGGCAACATGTTTGCACAGAAGTAAAGTGTATTCTTTAGAAAGAATCGTCTTCTCTTTAATTGTTGTAAAACAAATATCTACCATTAAGTGCTGGTTTAGGGTTAGGATTGGCATTATAAAACAATTGAAATAAGGAAAGAAGAGACAGAAATACCCAATTAGAATCCCTTTACCATCCGCAAGGGCTATTTTCTCAGTTAAAATCTAATTTTTAACATGTTTTCTAACACCAGGAACTCAAACTACATCAGGGGAGTAAATATTGTTTCTCAGCAGAATGACCCATTTGGAAAGTGTGGTATATGCATTTATTGAAACAGGAAAATAGGGATTTTATTTTATTATTGCAAGCAAAACACAATTATTTTTGACATGTTGACATCTGACATAAAATGACATTGATACTCACTGAATTAATCTTCTTTCTGTTGTCTTGCTGAATGTCCTTAAACCAATGTTCATTAGAATCCTTTTTATTCCTTTGGTGTCAGTGGTAGCTCTTAAGTTTGTTGACTAGTTTTGGCTTTTAATATGCTGTTATTAAAATATAATCAAATAAAATGAAAACAATTCTGTTAAATATTTCAGAATCATAGACCCCATCCCAGAAGAAATAAGCATTAACTAGTGTCTAGTGTTGAATTCTTGATTTCTTCTTTTTTTCTTGATGGTTAAGTAAGACTTTCAGCTGATCTATGACTTTGGATGCTCCAAAAGGGAAGGGAAGCATGCTAAGGCATCTTTTCTCAAATATATTGTTTATATGGACTTGGTAAAATATGAAGATATTTAAAAATCCTACAAATGAACTACAAAATACTATTGGAAGGAGATTCCAGAGATGCTAGTGATATACAGCTCTGTGAGGTTTGTGTCTTTTTTTTTTTTTTTTTTTTTTGAGACAGGGTCTCGCTTTGTAGTTCAGGCTGCCCCTGTGCTCAGCCCCAAACTCACATAACAGCAATCCTCCTGCCTCTGCCTCCCGAGTGCTGGGATTACAGGCGTGAGCCACCACGCCCGGCACTGTGGTATGTGGTGCTGATTGCTGCTGGGCATGAGTCTCCACACCCAGTATTGTATGTGGTTACCGGGGATCCAACCCGGGCCCTTGCGCTTGGAAGACAGGCGCTGGAACCACTGAGCTATATCCCCGGCCCTGAGGTTTGTGTCTTTTATGTTAATGGGAGACCAAGTCACAGAGTTTGTTATTATGGTCACTCTTCTATAAATACAGGTTTGTTTGATCACAAGGTTTCTCTTTTTTGAACCTCAGTCTTCTTATACATAGTTGGCACCCCATGAAGGATATCAACACACCACAGAAACATTAATTGTTGACAGAGGTATAAAGTTTGTCTCATCTAAAGCTTTATGTATTATCCATATGGAGATAAAATCTATATCAAGATAGAATTTAATTTGAAGAACAAATAGTCTTTTCTAAAATTTCATTTTGCCTGAATCAGATGTGGAAATTAAAAGAAAACTGGAAGTCATGACTCCTTCCTCCATGAAGACCACTGTTGTATGAATTATACATACATAATCAAACACTGAGCTCTGTAATGGAGATGATAGTGATGGAAGAAAGAGAGAATGAGAAAGTTCTTTGAAAAAGTTTCAGTACTTAGTTTGGCCGATTCTTGAATGTTGGTCTGAAGGGTGGTCTGGGAAGTGGGATCACTCAAGTGCAGATACTGTAATAGGAGGAGAAATAGTGAAATGGGATCGTGACTGGAGCGTGTCATTTGGTGCATCAAAGAGAATACTGAGGTACTCCTGGTTAATGAGCAAAGTGTTGTTTATCCCTAAGAATTGTGTGAAAATTATATTAAAACAAAAGAGGTCATGTAAGAATAAATAATTAAGAGGGCCGGGGAGTTAGCTCAGTGGTTCCGGCACCTGTCTCGCAAGTGCAAGGACCCGGGTTCGATTCCCCGGTGACCACATAACAATACTGGGTGTGGAGACCCACACCCAGCAGCAACCAGTACCACATACCACAGTGCCGGGCGTGGTGGCTCACGCCTGTAATCCCAGCACTTGGGAGGCAGAGGCAGGAGGAGTGTGATGTGAGTTTGAGGCTGAGCTCAGGGCCAGCCTGAACCACAAAGTGAGACCCTGTCTCAAAAAAAAAAAAAAAAAAAAAAAAAAAAAGAATAAATAATTAAGAATACTTTAATACTTGACCTTCATATCTATAGATTTAAATTTTGAATAGGTATAGGAAAGCCTAGTTATGTTAGTACATAAAATGGTTTTTATCTTTATATTGAAAGCCTTACACGTGAATTTCTCAAATTTCTTTTCTTTTTCCTCTTATTGCTCCTCCTTCACCTCCTTCTCCTCTTCCTCCTTTACCTCCTTTTCTTTCTTTAAGTACTGAGGATTGAATCCAGCCTTTGCACTGAGCTGTATTTCCAACTCTTTTATTTGGAGACAAGGTCTCACTAAGTTGCTAAGTTGCCTGAGCCAGGCAGAATTTGTAATTCCCTCAGCTCAGTCTTATGGAGAGCCTATTTGTTTCCTTTTTAGGGCCAGGGATGTAGCTCAGTGGCACCTTGCCTGCCTAGCAAACTCAAGGTCTTGAGTTCAATCCCCAGTCTGGATGTAGCCTTTTATTTATCTCCTTTCAAATACCTGGAATGAACAAAAAACCGAAGTCTTCCCCATGTATTTTCTTAATGAAATCATGCTGTGTGAGAGATTTTCTGGTTGATAAACCTGGGCATTCTTTCTGGTAAGTCCAAACGAGCCCTGACGAACTCTGTCCACTGGCCTCTTATTTTCCCTCTTTCATCATGTATTGTTAACAGACAAGTGATTCTAACACTTTATTTCTTATTTCTGATGTTTCACGCCATCATGGAATTCTAGGAGGGAATGTTACCTATTTCAGAATTTTACCCCTCCACGTTTCTGTTTTCCTAATTGAACAACCAGAAAAAATTTTCTTACACATAGACATTGTTCTTTGCTAATATGCATAAAGCCCAGAGTTTGATACTCAGCACCACAAAAACTAATAGCAGCATAGATAACAAAACGCCTTGAGTCTGAAAGCCTGCTGTGATCCCCGGGGCTGGAAAGATTACGCCCTCTTCCTAACTGAGAAGGTCCCTCAATCCATCCCCTCAACGCATACCCCTCCCCCACCATTCTAAGGCATGTATTTTACTGGTAATTTTTTCTGGATAGAGAAAAAAGCGAACGATAACAGGGAGGCCTCCAAACAGAAGTTTAGTAGCATGTATGAGACAAATCATTGGTGTGGTTTTAATGTGAGGCGCTGGGAGGTAGGAGCGAAGCAGGAAGAGACTTGGCCACATTTGCCTTGTGAAAAAAAAATGGAATGTAGACAAGAATAGCATTTTTTGAAAAAGGAAAATGGACGAAACGGTTTTGAGCATTGGAGCCATTCTTTTCTTTTTGTAGGAATTCTGTTGTCCCCTTAGAAAATAAAAAAGCTGTTCCAAAGCACATTGGCACCCGCGTGGCACTGCTGCCTTCTCTTGGCGCAGCCTCGTCCTGTTGCTGGCAGGACAGAGCATGGACCTCTTTAGCCTCATCCTCTGTTGTTTTCTGCATAAGAGCCAAACATTGTGGCTACTCACGAGGCAAGGCTGGCAGCGGAAGGACCCAGATGCCAAGCTCTGGACTGGACTTCTGCTCTGTTTGTGGCTGGTCCCTTCCCTGGCATCTGCCCTGGCTTTGCAGCAGCCTGTGTCCCGTCTGCAAAGCTGGGCTCGGGATTAGGCTTCTGTTGGCTCTCATGGATGTTCGGTCACTGTTTCCCTTTTGAATTATCTTTGATTATGAGGAATGTTCCTTTATGACACATTCCTCCCTGGTGTCTGCTCAGACATTGTGTCCTTGCCCGCTAAAAGTGTGGGTGGGTGAGGTGTCCCTCTCAAACTATCAGCCACTGTTAGCAAGAAAGCTCATGGAATGGGAAGATTCTCCTTCAGGTAGGAAGATGTAAAATGCAACACAAGAGCTGTGTTTCAAACACAAATCCTTATCGTCTCTTCTTAGTAAGAATAAAGGTTCAGAATTAAGTTAAACAAAGACAAAACAAAGCAAAAATCCCAGCAACCCATGGGAAATTCCAGAAGCCTCTTCTTTCATTTTTTAATTCCTCAGATCATTTTCCAGAAGGTTCTGACTTCTACAAGGAAGGATAGCTTCCCTAGGTTATCAGGAGGAAGCACACATTTAAGGGATTTATCAACCCACACTGAGTCAAGTTCTTGATGGGTGAGGAATACTGGACTCTACAGGCTGCTGGTGGAGGTCAGAGGACCTGACAGTCCCTCGATGGAGCTCAGGGGTGTTTCCAATGTCAACAGGAGACCTGAAGCATACCTGAGAAATAAACTTGGGGACAAAATTCACCACCTAGGAAGGAAGTGGAATATAACCACACAATTCAAAAACTCCTTTGCAATATGTTTATACATCTAAGAGCCTTCTGACTTTTTTAATACCCTAGAACTTTTAGTAGGTGGTGCTTGTTCATCAGAGATACAGATTCAGTTCAAAGGATTAATTGCAGCTAAGTTGTGGTGCTTTGGTTCACATAACCCCAGAATTTAAATGACCTATCAGGAGTTTGAGCAGTTTCAGACCAAAATTCCATATCTGTCACCCTCCTAAGATAAGTGATTTTTATTGCTCGATTTCTGGAGGTGGAAAAGGCATTCATTTCAGAGTTAATCTCTCTAGCTTTATGAAATCTCTGGGGAAGATAAGTTTTTTAAGTCGAGCAAATCTAAATTCTAGTCCCAGTCATGCAATTAGCTCCATGACTTTCAGTAAATTCTTGTACTTCTTTAAACCTTAATTTGCTCCTCTGTAACATGGAAGGGTGACTACCTATCTCATGATGCTGCCACATTAGATGACAAATTCACACATAATGTGTGGCACAGAATAAGATCTAAGTAGATGTCGATTAGTGTCAAGATGTCCTATAGGCTGTGACTAGATGAATACAACCCACCACCCACCAACCTGCACCTCTGTGTAATTTTATTCTCATGCTTGGCCCTGAAATTTATTAATTGCTTGTAAGGAGGCAAGGCAGTGTACTTGAGGCCCTTTGGACTACATAAAACCTGGTGTCAAACAGAATATGTGACAATCAGGAGTTTACTCAGTGAAACAGTGGGCAGGAGGGGACAACGTTGAGATTGTAACAAAAAAGTAAGGAAACAAATTTTATATATATGGGGGGGGGTGGTAGGGTGGGTGGGGCTATGGGAAAAAATGAGAATTAAGTTGTGTCTTATACTGGTACAAATCCCCATTATGGAGTGCAATCATGATGTGTATATTTAATGTACCAATAAAGATAATTAAAAAAAAAACAGTGGGCAGGATAGATCTTAGGCTTATCTCCCTAAATATATTATTTAGAAAATTGGATTTGAATACAGACCCTTCATAAATTACTGTCAAGATAGTAACCTTCTCAAGGTGGCTGACAAGGCAAATTTTAAGCCTATAGTGGATAATACTGGGGAAATAATTCTAAATGTACAATTTCAAAATTTGGATTTGTGGCCAGCCCTATGCAAAAAACACAGTTACTGACTCGTGCAATTGGCCTCAGCAGGTGCAAAGCACCCAGAACTGGGGCAAAAGTAATTTAGCAGAGCTGTAACATCATTCAAAGGCCCTGGAAGTGGAAGTCCATCTGTAAGTCTAAAGGACATGGCTGTGGCTGGTACATTTTCATTTTATACTTTGGAAGTCATATGAGCTCTCAGGGTTCTAATGCTGAGCAGATGCAAACAATTCCTGAAGGAAAATGACTGTGTTTCCATGAAATTTTATGTACAACACTAGACCATGGCAAGATTTAGCTCATCCATGAGTCACAGTTTTCTGATCTCTAAGGTAATGCACTAAATTAGTTAGAATTTTATCATATCATCAGCTTTTAGGTAGGCCAAATGAGGCATCTTTCACTTCTGATTGCTTTTTAGTTAACAGAAAGATTTTGAGGGAAGTGAAGAAAGGAGTAAAAAACTATAATCCTAGGCTCCAAAGTCTGTATATATCCGAGAAGAGACGGTAATATGAGAAAAGAAACACAGGGTAGATTGAATGCTGGTCCACTGGCACATAATCTACTCTATCTAACCATTGGAATGGGGAACTTGGGCCCATGATTCCAGAAAATTTTCAAAAGAAGCTGGAAACCTGGTAAAAATCAGCTGATTTTTCAATATTATCTAACCGTTTTAAAAGACACTGTCCTACTAAACACATGGATTGTTGAAATCTAGCCTGCAAACAGAATCTTCGACGTTATGTTCAGTTCACATCTTGTCACCTCCGAAAACTGCTTGTTACCTTGAAATGGAGCTGGAATGTTAGTTTCACAAGGACCAATCAGATGTGTGCCTGCTTTCTGAAAGTCTCTCCTCTAGTTCAAATTTATCCACCCCAAGCTTGCATCACAGTGCTTTGCCTGATACATGCTCAAGGTGTGCCCTGCATGCCCAGTCAAGTTCTACAGAGTTGGGTTAGAATTGTGAAAGAAAGGGCAAGATTTGGTAGCTTGTTCATTGGATGAAGATTTGTGGATGACCAACCTAGAAAAGGGAAGGATAGCCCTGGGGATTTAGCTCGGTGGTTCTGATGCTTGCCTTGCAAGGATAAGGTCCCGAGTTCAATCCCTGGTGCCACCCCCCCCCCCAAAAAAAAAGAAAGCTGACAGAGTAATATGTCAATGTTGAGTATGAAATTGTCCAGCTCTGCTTGGATATGTTAAACTCTTCATCTCCTCCTTATTATTTAGCCTATGATTCAATAGAAACTATTCTTTTTTCTTAATATCAAAACCTCCTTTTTCTCTAAACTCTAATAATCTGAGACTTTTTTCTAAGTTGGTTGTAACAGAAATTACCATTTTATCACTTGCAAATTTAATTCCCTAGTATTAATGAACACTTTAAAAATAAATTGTCTAGATCAGACAAAATTTGTATTATTTTTATTTGACAATCTCAAATTGCATTACTGTGGAAATATTTGGAATGTGAGTTGTAATTTTAATAACTCTTGCTTATCATAGAAGTGTTAACCTATTTGAGATTCATCTGTATGAAAGCCATCTGAAAATTCTTTTGTGGAATGAAACTTGCATGTTAGAAGTCTTTGAAGGCTTTTAAAACCAACCATTTTTTTTTCCTTTTTCCTTTTGTTGTTGTTGTTGTTGTTGTTTTGAGACAGGGTCTTAATTTTGTACTTCAGGCTGGTCCTAAGCTCATTATGTAGCCCAGGCTAGCCTTGAACTCTCTGCAATCCTCCTGAGTGCTGGGATTACAGGTGTGAGTCACCATGCCCAGCATGTGGTATGTGGTACCGGGATTGAACTTGAAACCTTGCACTTGCCAGGCAGGCACTGGAATGACTGAGCTAAATCCCTAGTCCTTCCTTTTATTTTTTAAGAGCAATTCTCCCAGAGTCAGTTCAGTTTATCATCGTACCTGACAAAATGTATCCAATCCTGAGCTTGGAAATATGCCATTCCTGTTTGTAACTAAACCACCCCCAGGCCCAAATTGTTATTGAACTTCCTGAAAAAGCTCTTGGCTCTTTAATAAGAACTTATTGGTAATTAGCACCGTGGACTGGGCTTATATATTGAGTTGTCATAATAAAAACTATCAAGTGGCATCTGTTGATCTGGAAAAAACCAGAATTGGTTATAGACATTTAACTTCTGCATTTTAGGGATTCTTAAGGTAATTCCAGTTTACAGTTCTGGAGAAAGATATGATGGAATGAAATGACCCCGTATAATCCTCGTGCTCCATAAGGTGTCTTGAAGTTTGACTGGACGCTAACTAAAAGATCATTTTGTTTCTTGTTTATAGCAGGAGATGCAATGTGTTCATTTTATAACATCTCCGCTGTTTGGAATAAATCACTAAGGACAGATGCTCATCACATTTTGGTTCAATAAAATCCTTTGCAGACTCTGAACAGATACATGGCCGGTTGCTTTAGGTCTCTGTCCAGGCCATTATTTGTTTGGAAAATCAAATCCACAGAACAAAATAGAGTTATACTAAGAACATTGAAATTAATATTTTGTTGGCTGTTTTGTGTGCCTGTTGTTGTTTATTTTATTTTTTTCCCCAGAGATGTGCCTGTAGGACTTTACCTTTGGCTTCACAACTTTCACCTTCATAAATGTCATCAACCACCTTGTCTTCTTACACCGCACAGTTAATCTGATTTCCTGCTGTGAGATTTTCCAGTAAAACCCTTTAAAAGGTTCTCAGCAGAAAAATTTGCCAGTGTTCTTGCAGAAGTACTAAAATTCTGTGTTCAGGCTGTTCATGAAAGTAAATAGGTTTTCAGCAAGCAAAACCGAGGCTCATTCTAAAGTAATATGTGCGTGTGTTGCAAAACTGTTGGCGAGTTTTGGATCTCTTTCCTGTGCTGCATGACACTTCTCTAGAATTCAAAAAATCAAGACATTGTCTACTGACTTGCCAACTTCAGGGTTTTTTTTTTTTTTTTAACAGAAAGAGAGACTTCAGTTTAAAAAAGTTGTGACTGTACATCTTTAGCTGATATTTTCTTGTAGAATTTTCATATGGTTTTAAATTATTTATCCAAGAGGACATATGATAAATAGTTGTGGTTTCCAAAAATGGTGTGCAAGGTAAAAATGTGCATCTTACCAAATTTTCATGAATGCATGTCTCCACATTTGACAAAGGACGCAAGTCTTTTAGCTGTGTGTGTGTGTGTGTGTGTGTGTGTGTGTGTGTGTGTGTGTGTGTGTGTGTGTGTGTGTGTGTGCGCGCGCGCATGCGCATGGACTGTTGGGTAAATAGATCAACCCCACAGTTAGAATGGAGTGGGAGTAGTAATCATTCCTCAGGGGCAACAGAAAGTACTCGCTAACCCTGTGTTGGTGATGGCGATTTTCCCTGAAAAATGAATCAAGAAAATGCAGATGGGAAAAGTGGGAAGTTAGGTGCCACTCTCCTCTCCAACAGTGAATGGTGCGTGCTGTTTGTTTATTAACAGCCACGTCAGTGCTGGATTTATTTTCAAGTTGCCTCTCTTTCAAGAAAATGTTTCTCACTCTGGAATTTAAAAGAGCAGCTTTATGGGCGTAGACTTTGGTTTTTTGACAAAGGACTCTGTGGCTGTCGAGCCATTTTAGGGTTAGCTTTGCTTTTCTTCCCCCACCCCACTCTGAAACAGGTTCTTGACCCACAGAAGGAAACCTTCTTCGTGCACAAATCCTTAAGTTTATAGTGAGTAGACCAGAGGAAATCGAAATTATGCCCTTTCTTTTATTTAAAGATCGCCTTCGTGTTGAACTGGCTTTTTACTGTCTTTAAATATTTGCTTTCTGGGAGCATTTGTATATATTTTCTTAGCTCTTAACTACCACATTTCTGCTCGGTTTTGTATCTGCTAGCCCCAGCATTTACAACCTACGAAAACCTCATAAATCTACTTCATTTTTCTAATAAGACATGAAAGTCCTTAATTGGCCTTAATGAAATGCACTTAAAGGGCAATAAACGTGTTTAAGCCCCTCTTGCAGGGCGAGCTTCAGCACTCTCACTCTACTCTGTTTTAGCCTTTCTGGTAATTAATCATTTATTCATATGTGACGAATCAGTAACAAGATCAAGCAACTACTGCACAATTGCATGATAATAAGCTGCTCATATATGTGTCAAGATTTAGCAATCCTTTTTAAAGCCTAATTTAAAGTCATTTTACAACTAACCAGACTGCTTCTCTGAAGCATTTTCCCCCCAGTATCTTTTTTACATATTTTCATTTGGATGCCATCTTTTTATTTTGTTTATAGAGCCCAGTCCGCCTTAAATCCACTTATGGCACCAGCGTGAATTTCAGCAATGCAAACATTTACCATTGTTTTTTCAATCTGCTTGGAATTCTCTCTTTGATCCAAAGGGGAAAGGATGGAGGAGAAGCAAAAGAAAAAAAAAAAAAAGGATTGCATTTATAAATAGAAGACCCGAGCGTCCCAGCCATTTTTAGTACACATTTAAATCTTAAATCTGCAGTGATTTATGGAGACATGTTAATCATTTGCCTGCACCTTAGCACTCTGAGAATTCCAGCAATTTCCCATCCCACAAATATGCCAATGAGGGGCTCTGTTCATTGCAGAAGAATTCTTTCTGTGCACGCAGACTGAGAGACAGGATATCTGAATGCCTGTTTGTGGGTATACAAGTTAGGACTGGACCCTCCTTGCCATGGATGTACTAGTGTGCTCAGTGGCAAGCCTACATGAGGATATCCAAGGAAGGATTTTGACCTGCTCAATTATGGCGAACAGTGCTTTGCTTTTAGGAAATACATCTTGAACTGATTCTACTGTGTTATTGAAAAACTGGTGGCTGCCACAGTTAAGGCAAGGTGGTTTAGTTCAAGGAAAACAGGGTAGTTAAAGAGTAGAGTCACAAATCCTTCAGCATGTATTGATATTTTACTTGAGGTTTAACCATTCAGATGTATTGAATATTTGCCTGTATTGAGCAGGTGACAGGATCAGATTTTTTTTTTTTTAATTTGAGACTCAGCACTTGTAAGTAAAAGCTTGTCAATTTTTTCCTTCGTATTTATCCATGTTAGAATTTGAGTGAAACTGTCTGTAAATGTGGGAGTCCCTCCCCCCGATGCACATAAATCTCATTAATTCATATGTGAGATTCGAAACATGAGTCTACATTGGTGACGGAGGTATGTAGGGTGACTCCTGAAGAGGAATGTCATTTTATTACTTTCAGAGACAAGAGTGACTGCTCCAGTGGAACCAGTTAGAGGGAGCTCTGATTAGATTCATCCTATGTCTGGAAAATGACCACATGTGACATGTGACAGCACATTAATTATCTGTTGGTAACAAATATTCCTGAAGCATTTGAAAATTGTTCTCTCATATATCGTAAAAATTCTCCCTGTAATTCAAGCGCAAGTAAGCTCCTGTAATGCAGAGATTTTATCTTTGGCTTGTTTAGCCAATAAAATTCAGTACAGTGAACTTAATACATCCCTGGCCAGTTACCTTGACTCAGCAACAGTGTTTAGTTTTTTTTTTGTTTTTTTTGTAATGTTAGATACTTAAAAAAGAATATTTTGTTCTAACTTCTGTGCAGCTATACACTCCAGAATAGAAAGCATGAAATTAATGAGATTTAATTATAATCTTTGTGAATGACTTTCCTTGGAGCTGTGCAGTGTACACTTCAGGAGCCTGTATGAGGTGGCCTGGCTTTCTGGACACACCTGACCAGTAGTTTTGATTGAAGCATTATACCTCTTCACTGCTTGGTGGCTTCTGTTCTGCTGTATCAGGTACCTTTAAAGGGTGTCTTTAAATGTAACAAATGTAGTTTCTTGTTTGAATTTTAATATTTCAAAACCTGATGGTTTTTATATCTTCTGTAAGATCTTACACGTATGATAGCTGATTCATGTAGCTCTAAATCATTCTATGGATGAAATATGACCAGTGTACACATTCTGTCTTATCTTTCATTTTGTTTTGTGACAAAATGTTACTTTTCTCCAATTTGAAAGTGTCTCAGATGAAGCAATGAACCTGGGGCAAAGAGAGATTATTTTAGGGAGGAAAACGTCACAAATTTGCAATATAAAAACTAAACTTTTCCTCTGATGGAGATTTGAAGAAAGGATGCTATAGTCTTAGCCTTCTGCCTAGCAAATTCCGGAGAGTTTTGTGGAGATAATCGTAATGTGTAAAAATAATTGCAATAAGATGACAATTTAGTGGTAAAAGGAAAATTCCAGATCTTCTTTAATCAGTTAAAGTGGCTCTCCAGTTCTCCTGACTTGTTCTTCAATTATGCTGGGCAGCTGGACAATAGGGTTTTGCACGGGCCACACACAGTGAAATAAAACAGCAAGATGTACTGTATTTTACTGAAACATACAATAAAGGGCAGCAGGGGACGAGTCAGAACCCAATATTCAAAGACCGTAACTTTTTATCACTACTCTATTTCCTAAACCAAAATGTTTTTTGGGTATAAATATTAGATGAAAGCAAAGAATACTACATTTGCGATCATAGAGGCAATACCCAAACCTACTTTTTTTATTAGAATTAAATAATATCATGTAAGTAGTTTTATAGTTTTAGCATTTTATTATTATTTATGCTTAACTGCTCTGCATAAATAGAGCTGTTCCTTGCTCCTTTTTGTTTTTTTACTACTAATAAAAAGTAATAGGTATAATAATTCAGGGACTGTTTGCATTTCAAGGCATTTTCTGTTTGGTCTTGGTGGCCTACGGAAGGAGACATGTCCCAAACCAGAGCGTAAGAAGCTCTCGTAACAAATACAGGAAGCGCTTCCATGGAGCATTAAATGTTTAGGCAAGGATAACTAAAACAAACAGGAACTCATTAAGATTTTAAAGTTGTCCAGTGGAAAGTCAGTCCAGCCAATGACAGCGCTGTGCACATAGAAATGTATCTGTATGGCTTTCCAGCCTTATTGATGAATGCTGGGTAACTGCAAAACATCCACATATTTACTAATAAACATCTTTCCTTAATTACTTTCTGATTTCTCAGAACACTCAATAAAGAAAATGGCTTTATTTGTGTTGGGCATGAAGGCCATTTTTAACCACAACACCATGCTTTCTTATATTTTCTCAAAAAAGACTTTGCCAAAGTAGAATTGGCAGAAGAGGCTTAAGCAAAACTCAGAAAATTGGAATGATTTGCTTTGGGTGAGTCATAGGTTTGTGATATTTTTGAGGAAATTGTACAGAAATTCACACTTTCAAGTCTGGAAGACTGGACTAGTGATGAACGCCTTGTTCCTTGGGTGGGTAGATCTAAGGTTGTGTTTTAATGTTTCTGTAAACCTTTTGTTCTGAATATTGTCTTAAGAATGTAGCCAATAAGTCCCTGCAAAGAATGGAGTATTCTTCTCTCTCAAGAAGGCTTTGTGCTACAGTAAGGAGAATCACATAAACATAAGTGCAGAAATGTAACCTTTCAAAGAGATAGATATTCAAGGGAATTTTTAGTTGTATGGAAAACACTGATCTTAGGATGAGAAAGGAAAAATACACTACACAAGAATTATAAACCTAGTGAGATCTCTGAGAAAATGCATGACAGAAAGATTAAACAGGATATACCAAAATATTAATAAAAACTACTACTGTTAGGCATATAGGTGACTTGTGTTTTTATGCATATTTATCTAATTTTCAAATTTTCTATAATATGCACAGATTATAGAACAAGACTACTAGAAACTGTAGGAAAATAAAGCTATGTATATCCAACTTTTAGGGTGCATTTTATTTATTTTTTAATAACTTCAATGCTTTATTTAGGTGCACTTTACTGAAGTTGAGTTCTTACTTAATAACACTAAGAGAGAACTCTATTTTTCCCACTTTACAGATGGGAAATTAAATCTTCTGGAAGCAAAACAATGGCCTGTGCTCCTCCCTGCTCCTCATTGCATTTCGTCAGAGAAAACTGCCAGGAGCCAAGCATTTTCTGTTAACAGAGTCAGTTTGTTCAAACTATACCAACTGAGCAAGACTTCCTGGTACCATCTTTGCAGCTTTGGCAGGTGTGGCCCTGTGCTTGAGCTCAGCTCTAGGGGTCACACTGGCCATTTCCTGAGGTGATTTTCTCTGAAGCTCCCAGGCTAGCTTTTTTTGCTACATTTGCAATGGAACAGCTCTAAACATCAGACCTCATAGCTGCAAAAACATGCCTATGTCCTTATGTCACTTAGGACATCCGTGCTTGTAGCAACTTCTACTTCCTTTAGAGCAATCCCTGAGGACTAGGGATGCTGATACAAATACTGTGTCAGGTAAATTTTCTGAAAATTTCACTTTACTTTCAGAGAAAATGTCACTCAGAGGACACTTCTGATGTTCACTTGTCGCATTCATAATTTTGTGGGGCATTTTGAATTTTATGTTTCTGATAAGCCAGGCCTGATTTCCGTGGTTGCCATTTTCTTGGATGTGTGTGACTCACTGACACTCTAAGGCCATGCATGAACTAATGACCTAGACTGACATATTCCAGAGAGATCCACAACTGCAAAGATAATGCTTCTTGTGCTAGAAAATGTAGGGGAAGTTGGCAATTTTCAGGTACTTTTTCTCTGCTTCTGAAGCTCTGGGTAGGATGCCACGCACACTGCTCAGCACTCAGCGGAATATCTGGGGTTCTGTTTCTGTGCAGAGCTTCCTTCCCATGAGAAGAATGATGGTTTGGTTTCCTTAAACGCTGTTCTGCTTCATCTTGCACTCAGGAGACCTCTCTCCTCTCCTGTAGTCCTTTCCCTCTCTGAACCATGACATACTTGCTTCCTCCAGGCAGCGAACTGGGGCCATTGAAGGATCCACCTTGTTTATTTTCTGTCCCTCAGAGATCATAGTCTTTGGTTGCCTGGTGACTGCTGTTCCAAGAGCTGTTGTGTATTTTTTATTTCCAGGTGTAGTTGTTTTAGGTGGGAGAGTAATGAGAAGCCCCTGTGTCCCAAGGACTCAGGCAGCAACACATCCATTGACAGATGGTTGAAATCGAACCACTATTTAGAGATTTCATTTTATTCCTGTTTTCTTTCTCTGTGGAACTCTGCCTTTGGGATTGTTGAATAGGACCAATTTGTAGGTGTTTTAAATGTTGCAGCTACCAAAAACCCTCTTGGATATTATTCAAAGACAAGTTACTCACTTTCCAATGCTGGGATTATAGCCCTGGATTCTATAAATTGTGTTGAGCTCTTTATGGCTAAAATGCAAATTATTATTTATGCCTTCAGTAGGAGAAAAACATTCATTTTTCTTTACTTATACTTCAGTGTTGTTAGCTAGACATTTGTCTCTGGTGCCTTATGCTCTGTTAGGTATTTTCTACACATAGACTGTCTCCTGATTTAATTTACATTGCAGCCTGACTTTAAAATCTTTAATTGGAAACAATACTTACACAATTAGAAACTAGTGGTGCTTCCTTGGAACTTCTGGGGACTCATTCCAATGCCTCTCTGTCATGGCGGCTTTAATGGTGAGGTGACATGGTGTCGTGGAGCTCCAGAGGAGAAACAATGACGCTCACAAAACCTGGAAATGATCCAAGGCAACTTTCTGGCAGTGTGTCCTTGATCTGTCCCGAGAGTCCACAGCAATGTGACTCCACCTCTTCCCGTGAGTCTCCGGGTGTCAGGCTGGGATCCCTAGAGACATACTCAGAGATGAAGATTTGGGCACAAAAAGTGTTGAGAAAATTCCACTGGGACCAATTCCTGTGGGCAGGCAGGACTGGGAAGAGACAGAAGTTGAGCTACCATGAAATGCATCGTGGTCATGCTCATCCCATGGGAAGCTAAGAGCTGAGATGCCCTTCAGAGTTGTCCCAGGTTGGGGGAAGGAAGTGTCTGTCTTAGGCCACCCTGAGCAGGAGGTGTGACCCAGGTCAAGTTACTGAAGGCAGCTCCTAGGGAGGCACTCACTGGAGAGCTTCTCCTTTCTAGCACTTCCCAGAATCTGTGAAGAACAAGTGCTTAAAACAGGAAGCACCTTTTGGGTTTTAAGCAGGAAGTACCTTTTGGGTTTGGGGATCCTGGGTAGGGAGAACTTTGGCACAACCACTCCCTCATTCATTCATTCAGCTAGTATTTTTGGAATGCTTTGTTTTTGCAGTGTTGGAAACTGAACCAAGGATCTCACAAATAGTAGGCAAGTGCTTTACCACTGAGCTATATCCCTAGCCCTTTCTCAGAATAATTCTTGAGATTTGCCCCAGCCTGACTTTGAACTTGGAATCCTGCTTCAGTAGTTTGGATTATAGGCCTGCACCAACTTGCCCACATCTACTATATGTTCTAAATTTTTGGGATAAAGAGGTGACAAAGACCTTGCTCCATGGAAATAATTATCTTGTTGAAGGAGACAAATAAAATTTAAAAATAATAAAATGATTGCTGTCATAAGTAATATAAAAAATGTAAAATAACATAAAATATTTCTCAAACTTTAATGTAGGAGAAAATGAAATCTCTGGGGACTCTTGTTAAAATGCAGATCCGGATGCAGCAGTCGTGGTTGGAGCCGGAGGTTCTGTGTTTATAATAAGCTCCCGCGCATGCGGGTGAGGCTGACTCGTGGACCCCACTTGGAGTAATGAGCCTATCAAGGATCTAACAGTATGAACCAAGAGGCTGGGGGAACAGGAAGTCTCCTGTACACAGAGGAGTGCAGAGAGAAGGGCAAGCATGACTCGAGGTCTTAAGAATGTGAAATCACTGCCTTGAATTCTCAGTTTCCTCTGTCACACAGTGGGAACAGTGGCAGAGCAGTGTGGCAGGTAGGAGGTGCTCAGTAAATACTGCTGTTGTCAAGGTTGCAGCTGGCTCACTCAGTCCCCCCTTATAGCCCGGATCCTCCTACTTCATGACCTTTCCTCTGTAACTCTGGCTGACTGGCACCCTACTGCCAACATACTTTCTGTTGTCCATTTCCAGGGGCAGAAATCTGAACGCCTCACCTGGGCAGGCTTACTGCTTTAGAATGCATTGCAGATTCAGTATTCTCAGCTTTGTTGCCCTTCGCTGGTCAGTCAAGTAACAGACGGAAGCGGGTATATCATAGCTACTTTAGGCTGTGACACTAAAGCTATTGTTTAACAGACATGTTCTTTAGGTTCCTAATCCCATTTTACTGGGCTAGCTTTTGGGGAATTTATTTCTTCTAATGGATTGAGAGTTCCTTAAGGGCAGAAAAACATTTAGTGATGTTTTTCTGGATGCCTGGCAAAGTTTTGGACATACAGTAGGGATTTACTTATAGTATGGAGGTTTATTTAGCAGCATTACAGGAGTATACCATCTGGATTGATTGCTCTGGGGATGTTTTAGAGAAGGAGGTTGACAGAGAAGAAATTTTAACAATAAAGATTTTAATGGATGGAGAGGAAGATGTGTAGAGAAAGGGGCACTTAGCTAAGCAAAAGTTTGGTGGGAGGAAAGACTAACATTTGGGGGAAAGAAGCAAACACTGTCTTGACTGATTCAAAGAATAAACTAAACTTAAGCAATACTACTGCATGTCAAAGGTATGGATCTGATTTCATTTTCATTCTACATCAAGTTGTGGGCACCTCACACTTGTAGGTACATGGTCAACACCAGCATCTAACAAAGATGAAGCATTCTGTGTTGCTCATTCCACTCACATATTTGCTTCACAAGCTGTAGAGGAGGAGGAGTTCAAAGCCAAGGATAATAAAAATGTACAAAGAGACATCTTGCACAGGGGGTGGTTTTTTTGCCGGGGTTCACAGATCTTATTTTAAAGTTAGAGGCCCCAGGTGGCCTTCCTCCTCATCTCAACTGACACTTGTGGTTGTGTGAGGGCCACAGCAGGCCCTGGGGAAGTGCCAGCCGGACTCCGACAAACAGCCACTTGTGGCTGTGGATTTCCTTTTGGCTCTGCTAGGAGGCAGCAGTTGGTGTTAGGGGAGTGTGGGGGCGGCGGCTGGGGCCAGACTTTAATGGTACTAATTCAGACTCTTGTTCTCCCCCTTCCCAATTTTCATCACTGTGGTTGTCATTTTAGCTTCTTGGACATAAATACTGTCTAGGGGAGTTTTGGAGCAGATAACCCTTCCTAACTGGATACTTGTCAATGACTCTAACCTCCATCTGATGGGGATGACAGCATCTCTGTCTTTGGGAAGTGTCTCAAGTTTCCTTTTCTGCTGTCAATAAGAAAACCTTGGCTTCAATGAAGTTAGAAGGTCAAGTTTATTATCTTCAAGTTCACACACTGTCTGAAAAGCTCCGAGGTGTCTTCTTTAGTCTGTTAGCCTTTGATCATTGTGTACTGCAGCTAGAGCAGCTCTGATATTTTCAACACACCATCCCCAAAACCTCAATGGCTGCTTTAAGCTTGGGAACAAAGTCTCTTGTTGCTTTGCAAAAATGTAAATTTGCCTTTCCCAATCTGGTCTCGAATTCTTCATATTCTGCCATACAATTATCTCCATACAAGGTGTCTAAAATCTAGCTGGATATATGAGCTCACTGGCCCCATAGCCAACAGTCCCCATCTCCAAGTCTTTGTCCACATAGGTCCTTAGGATGCTCATGACCATGTATTCTCATTTTCCCTCTCTGAAATCACTCCTTTTTCAGGTTTAGTGAACTCCCCCTGCTCCTCCAGGTCCCAAAGTGATTCTTTCCCAAGCTTTCCTCACATTTTCCTCATCGAAGTATAACTTTTTTGGTCAATTTTTAACATATCTAGGTTTTATTTTCTCAAATAAAACTATAAACTTCCAGAGGGCAGGGATATTTACCTATAGCACAAAACCCTGTAGCTCAATAATTGCAAGGATTTATTATGGAAAACGCTAATAATTATATTTATTCTGTATAAAAATGTTGTTACTATAAACAGATACTGTTAATTATAAGTTTTATTGAAAGCTTATATTGAGGATCCCAGACTTGAATTGCCTAATCATACCAGCACAATGGGCAGTGGACCCTCAAGTTATGACTGGCCTGACATGAGAACAGCTTGGGTTAATTAAGTTAGTTGAAGATTCATCTGCCCTTGATATGTGTGGCATGTACTCAGTGAACACCCAGCTCTCTGCTGTATTGACTTATGACCAACTTGAGTTATAATCAGGCCTCAGAAACTGAACAAATTTGTTCATTCAGGGTCTACTGTATATTCCTCATGATGGATTAGCTCATTGACTCAGTTTATGTGGGAACATCCAGCTGAACTGAGTCAGCTGGTTCTGGAAGACCTACCTGAGGATTGTTGCCAGCGACCTACAAGGAGAACTGGAGGAAAAAATTGTGTGCTGGTGATTTTCATGGAGAAGTCGCCTTGGCTGGTTTTCCTGATCCAGATTTGCCTTGTTTGTCACTTCCTGGTTCCAGTGAAGATCCCTCAGCTTTCTGATGTGGGTCCTTCAGCCCCTGGAGCAGAATTTCAAGCTTTGGCCAGTGGTTGTTGGGCCTTCCTGGTGCTGATCCCTGATGCAGACTTACACGAGACACTACTGTGGGCTCTAGGCTGGCTAGATTCTTCAGGCCTCTAGTTCCTGACACATTTGACTTTTTGAGTGAATATTATAAAATAACCCTATAAACTTGTGTCCTATATTAAATTTATTCCCTTGCAGACCACTGACTACAGTAGTCCTTGAAATTAATAATCTAGCTATCAGCAGGCTTTTCTCTTAGGCTGGCCTGTTACAGTCAGGGTGACGGGGGATCTCTCTCCAGAAGGTGACCAGGGACTGGGCTCTGATCTCACTGCTGCTGGAAGCTGGTCCTGGTAGGTCTGCTGAGCAAACCTGCTTTCCTGGGGCTCAGGATCTTACACTCATCACAATCCCAGGCTTCAGTTAATAGAAGAGCAAGGCCTGGGGCCAGGTGGTCTGTTTCTGAAAATGTGGCTGAGGTTCACCCTTTGCCTTTGTTTTCTTCTGAGACTGCCTCCTCCCTTTCTCCCTTTCCTTCCCCCCATAAGTGTGAGTGAGCCGATAACAATCTCACTTTCCTTTTATTCCTTCCTTTGTTCTAACCACACTTCAGTGTGTTCTCCTTAGATAAACATCTCCTGCCACCAGCACCCAGTGCTATGCACGCAGGTTCAGCTTAGTTTGTTCCTGGAATCTTTTATTAAATAGGAGAAGAAAGAGGAGAAGGAGGAGGAAGAGTAGGAGGAGGAAGAGGAGGAGGAGGAGGAAATTCAGCCCTGGGAATACACTTTTTTTGTAATTAAAAAGTGTATTTCCATTCAAGAGTGCCAAATCTTTCAGAAGGGTGACCTCATCATCTCAGCTCATGGGCCTACTAGGAGAGGGAGTAAAGGAACAGCCCTTTAGTCACCTCCTTTTGGAGAGTGAGAAATCAAGACCCCCGCCCTGACCCTCAGGGGGTTCAATAAGTCTTTGGCTAATAAGCGAGCGAAATACTGTACGGAGTTCTTACATTCTGCCGCTTCTCTAACCACAGGCACTAGGACAAGTCTGAGCAGAATCTGAAGGGGCAAACTGACTGCGTAGCCGCCAAGGAGAGCGCTGCCTCTGGGGCTGCAGAGAGGCGATGAGTGAGGGCGGTGATGTGATCTGACGGGAAACAGGTGAAGGGAAGAGGACTTATCCTCTTGGAGATTCTGCAATAAGAAAAGGGAAAGTTCCATTGGGCAAGACCGAAGAGAAGATTAAAAATAAAAATCAGGATGAGGGCCACCTTGAACTCTATTTACTGGTATCCAAACCTAACCACCAAGCTGTATTTATCTGCTTGAGATCACCCAACTGTCTTGAGACCTGGCCAGAGATAGATTTATCACAAAGCAAAGGAAGTTGAAGTTTCCGGGCCCTGAGAAGGCCCTTGGGATGAACTCACATGGTTATGACTTATAAAAGTAAGATACTTTCCTACTGCAGCTCCTTCAGACTGCAAATGCTTCAGATCTCACAAAATCTGGACCTGTTATGGGACTTCCCCCCACCGATCCTGAGTATTTACTGTTTTTGCGCCCCACGAAGTCACTCTTGTTTCTAAATGGATCTGTGCTGCCTTCACCTGCCCAGTGATGTGTCTGCGGCATCCTGCCCTGCAGTTGTGATTCCTGGCCTTAAGGGGGAAACCTAGTCTTCTCTGAGCACTTATGTGACCAATGTTTTCATAAACACCGTCTGAGTTCAGACCCACCACATCTTACTTTTTACAAAGGACAGATCGGGTTCTGGGTGGTCTGATGACTTGATAAATGTCCTGCAGCTTGAGAGTGGCAGAACCCCTGTGGGAATCGGTCCTTTTAAAATGAGCAGGAATCAGGGGAAGGGGAAGGGGACACAGAATTCCGGGGTAAAGAAGACAGCACTTCTTTTTTGGCTCAACCTACTTGCTTTTTTCCTTTCCAGATCTGGTTATCTCTTCTTTTTGTGATTTCACTTGATGCAAACTTGTGCAAACTGTGGTCTCCGCAAGGCCTTGAGACAGGTACCAGAGGATGAAAACACAGTGCCTTGTATTTTATAAGAGGGAGCAAAATAACTACGTGAATCACTAGAACATCAGACAGTTGGAGATTATATAATGCTGTGGGGTTGAGGGGGATCAGCTGGAGGTGAGGACAAGAGTTGAAAAGATCTGCAGGGTAGTTCCAGAGACTGTGTCAGCAGGAGGAAAGTGACTGGGAAAGCTGTGCATGAGATCTATAACATGAGCCCAAGCAAAAGAAGGAGAAAGGACATATGAGCCCATATTGCCCTGAGACCTGTCCAAAGGGTAGGAGGCACATTTCCGGCCCTGAGCCATTGCTTCTTGACACCAGGGAACCTCAGACTTTGGCATGTGTCCAAAGGAAGGCACATAGAAATAGGACTTTTTAATTTTCATTTTGTTATAAACAGAAATTGTGACCTCCCAGAAACAGGGATGTTCCTGCTGCTAAGAACTCAAAGCCTGGGCTCCACTAAGTTCCTGGCTCAGTGGGCCTGTTGTAGAGCCCAAGAGTGCATTTAAGAGTCTCCAGTGGGCTGCTGCTGCCGCTGGCTTGTGGATCAGCCTTTGTAAGTAATGTTGCTTTTGAAGGCCTTGTTTGACCTTCCTACAAGCTCAGGGTGTGCAGAGCCCAGAAAGTGGAGCCCACATTCAGCCCATCACCTTTGAGACTACAACCTGGGATAATCTGAGGTTTTCAATTTTTCTGCCCACATACCTCCGAGTAGTCCACATTCATCTCCAGGTCTAATGGATCTGCTCCCTAGCTTTCTCTTCTCAGGATGGACATGTGCACCCTTGGCTTGGAGGCATGATGATGGCAGGGCCATTTGCTTGATTTTGTGGACAGAACTTAGACAAGTAAACTTAAGTGCCCAACATCTGTATTCGGTCCCCCTGACCCAGACTAGGAAGAAATGAGTGCAGACCATGAGTTAGAACCCAGAGACCAAGTTTCCCCACTTCTACATTCCCACATTGAGCTCTGAGAATGTGGTGATTTCTAAATTCCAAGGAGACCTTCTAAGGTACTATGGGGATTATGCAGATATATTTGTCAAGTCAAGAAAAAGAAAATATATTGAATGAAATAAATTTTTCACTTGATTTATATCTTCTAAATAACTGGACATTTGACATGTGGGCCTCCATTTGTACTCTAACTCCTGGCACTTCATATGTTAGAGGTGGACCTACAGATAAAGCAAGCTCTGTTTCACTATAATTTTCATAAAGTAGAGGCACACCTTTTTACTTTCACCTTGTTATAAACAGAAGTTATGACCTCTCAGAAACAGAGCTGTTCCTGTTTGGATGCCACACAGTGAACTGGTCAGCAAGCCAGTGGTGGACAGAGTGGGCCATGTGTATGTTTTGTCTGCTTCTTCTTTTGTCTCTTGGGTTCATGCTTTCCTTCTTTTGTGCTCTTCTTTTCTCTCCCTTTTCCAAAGCTTGTGACCTTAAACTGCTGACAAAGCCCAAGCTAGTCAATACTCAAGGCTCCTCCCGGGAAGGCTCCCTGGGATGAAAGAGTCTCTGAGATCTTGGTGGGACACAGTGAGTGTGTGCTTGGATAAAGCAGGCTGCAGCATATATTTCAAATCATAGCAGAGTCTGGGCTTCCAAACTCTGGATTTAAGCTTGCTGAGAAGTGTTTCAAACCAAGAAAGACTGTAGACACTGAATATATGTCGAGATGAGATGGGCCAGGTCATGACAGTAACACTCAGAAAGTTTTGGATTTTGATTACAGGCTCTAAATTGATTGGTGGTGGATTAGTGACATTCCTTTGTGATACTGGAGGAAAATATCTGAGCAAAGCAATTTCGATCTGTCAGGCACCAGATCACCTTAAAACCCATGTTCTGATTGTTTTCTAAACTGTTCCCCCAAAGGCTCATTGTGCTACAGTTTTGGTCATCAGTTGATAGGCTTTGAAGTGATTAAATCATGAGTCAGTGCATTAATCCATTTACCCATTCAGAATTTGATCGCATTCTTGGACTATAATGGAGTAGGAGGTGAGGCCTCTTTAAAGAAAGGAGATCATGAGGGTGTGATCTTGGGAACCGTGTCTGGTTCTTGCCCCCTCCCTCTCAGATTCCTCACTTTTTCTGCTTCCTGGCTGTCATGAGGGGAGTGGCCTTGCTCCGGCTTTGACATGACATTTAGAGTCAGCTGACCACAGACCGAAACCTCTGAAACTGAGATCCAAAATAAACCTTCTTCTTTCCTAAGTCTTTTTTCCTCCAGTATTTTGTCACAATAGTGTCAGAAATCTGACACACAGGACGTGTTAACCTTGAAGATTTGGACTTTGCCCCGGAGAGATCCTGACTGTGGGTTCGGAGAGTAGACCAAGAGGTGACAGATTCAACAATCATCTCAGCCTGAGCTACGGCTGGTTCCTAGAACTCTGGGGAGGGCTCCTGCTCACGTTCTGAAGGAGAAGAATGCTCACAGCCAGAGATAAGATTTGAAAAAGACACAAAAGAGGCTACACGAGTCTTTTTTGGAGGCAGGTAGGCCTATGGATTGACAGCATGAAATCTAGACTGTTCGGGTTCAAAACCCAGTTTCCTCATCTTCTATCTGTGTAACTTGGGCTTGTTATCTAACACCGCTAAACTTGGTTTTCTTCTCTCTACGTGGAGAGGATGCTTGAATTCTCAGGGTTTTTCTGAGGATCATGTGAGTTAATCTATGCAGAATAGTTACAGCAGGGCCTGACACTATTGCTATTATTTGTTATTATCATTATTCCTTCAAGAAGAGAGAATTGTTTATAGCGGAGTTTCTTTTAAAATCCTGAGTTAGTGAATTTCTGAAGAAAACTGTGCCAAAGGAGCAAACACTATATGTAGGAAACTATTGAAAGATGAAGGTAATTTTAACAGTCTATGTTCTTCAGCTGGTTGTCAGCAACTACAGACCAAATCCTGCTTATTTACTGAAAGGGTCTTTCCCGGACAAATGTTACCTACACTCATTACCCAAACACAGTGCTTCCAGGCAGCGAGGTCTTGTTAATAGTATAGAGGGAATCTTCCAGAAAATGCCACACGTGACATCAGCACACCTGCTTCATACATCCTGAGTTCCAAATGGAGAAAACAAGCAAAAAAAATTGATTTAAATTATGCAGGTGGAGCGTAATTAAATATTGATATAATAATTATTAAATTATGCAGGTGTAGGATAGGTTTATGTGAAACTTCTGGAGTCACTGCAGGAGTGGTGTAGACAATGAAAAACCCTGCATGGGGCTCAGAGCTCAAAGACAATGCTGTGATGTTATGGTTGAACCAGGCAGCTGGTTTACTTTGAATTCATTTGGAGGCACATATCTCTCTGGATGAGCTTCTCCAACCCAAGGGCAAGGCTTCCCCCAAATGGCCTAAATGCACAGACAAAGTCACTCTTGCTTGCCAATCCTAGGGCCTAAAAGAAAATAACAGAAACTGAAAATGTGGAGAAGCTTCTGAGTAAGCATGTTTCTGTTGAAAAAGAAAATCTTAAAAGCAACACCAACATGATCTACCCTTCACCTGTTAATTAGCCATAATTATTCCAGAGCCGGGATGAAATGGCTGCCTCTGAAATGAACTCATGTTTGAGAGAAGAGCATCAGGAAGGCTTTGAAGTTCTGGGATGGGAAGCCACCAGGCCTGGACTGGAGCTGTGCTTGTGACCAGGCAGAGAGAGGCAGACATAATAGCTAGTTTGCTGGAGGAAAATTCTAGTTCTGAGGCAGTGAATTTTTATGTTTGACCATTTTGCCACTTGTGTCACTGAAAAAGAACAGGCCAGATGGTGGTCTCTAGTATGTTTTTCACAGTGTGGCGTCTGCAGAGGGGTTTACCCCGGTTGGCCATTAACAATCAGTCTGAACAGCTTAAACAAGAGCCCAGTGTTGAAAGGCAAGAAAACCAAATGCGAAATGCCCTTTCATGTTAAACCTCAGATGAACTTAGATGCTCAGTTTAAAAAGCTGCTGTTGAAGGTTGTATGCAACGGATAGAAAGATGACAACTTCAAGTATCTGTTTAAATAAACCAGTTTCCCCTTCTGTCCTTATAAAGTAGAATAATGTTAAACCAGAGTTTGGATGTGTTGGCATTCAGCGTCTTGATTTTAGCTTTGAGAGTTTTGATTTTTTTTTAAGGTTAATCTAGAGAAGTTCTCATATCAGAGGGAGCTTGAGAGCCCTCTGGTGACCTTCCTCCTAGCCACGTTGCACCCCAAGCCCAGGACTTCTAATTTAGTAAAATCTTGCATTTTTAATATGGTCCCAGGTATGCCCTCACTATCCTGTGGGGACCGCACACTTTGAATGTCACCATTTACAAAATTGTTTGGTTTAATTAAGTTCCTAACTTTTTAAAAGTCATAAATCCTTTTGAGAATCTGATGGAAACCCCAGACCTTTTCCTCAGGAAGAAGTACACAGGTAAACATAGATACTTGTGATGTCAGGGGCCCTCTCTGTGGAGGACCCCAAGAACCTCTGATCAAAGCCCATGTTCTGCCTAGAGCAATGACTTCACTTTGTAAATGTGAGGACATTAAATATTTTAAGCTTTGTGGACTATGAAGTGTCTGCTTCAGGCACTTGATTCTGAGGTAGAGATGGGAAAAGCAGCTATAGATAATGCATAAAGGAATGCATGATTGTCTTCTAAAAAATTCCTTATTTACAGAAACAGGTGCTGGATACTGTTTGGGCCATGGGCTGAACCTTGCCAGCCTCTGATTTGAGAATCAAATATGTGTAGGTTGGTAGCTGCACAAGCTTGGAGTTGACTCCTCACCTTTCTTCAGCTTTGTTTTTCTTGTCTGTAAAGCAGGATGGCTTTTGCTATAAAATGTATTGAGAATTAACTGAGATAATTCACCCAAAACACATACCATTGCTCTTAAATGATACTATCTTGATATTGAATAATGTTGCTAATAGTAAATGCTAGTGGGAAAGCCTTTTATGAGCCACACAGGATGTGACTCATGTAATATTAGTAATTGCCTATGACTGTTAAGAAAGAGAGGTATGTGGAAATTACCCAAGTTCAAACGAAGAAGCCAGAAGGTGGCATTTTGGTCTAGAGTTGAGATAATGGGGATGGAGGTCTCACAAGGCCCTGTAGGTCCTCACCACCATATTCTTTCCCAAGCTCATCTTGTCCTTAATGCAGCAACAACAGGTCTCCTCCTAGCTTCTGCGATGTGCTGGTGAACTCGTCTTTCCTCACAGCAGTATTTCTTCCCTTTGACTTGTTTTCAGTCCTCTATTCAAGTGATACTGCCACAGAGAATAGGTCATACAGAAAGTTCTTTTTTCACTTGGGGCATGCATGAAAATATGTATCTATTTGTTGATTTCCTTGATTTTCAATGTCTTCTCCATTACAAGTGTCAGCTCCCTGAGGAATGAACTGTGTTTGTCTTGGTGATCACTGTGTATATGGAGTTAGTACTAAGCTAGCACTTAGAAGAGGCTTAATAAATATTTAATGAATGAATAAACCAGTTTTACCCAATGCCATTCTTGGTTCAAAGCAAAACAGTGAGGCACTGTCTTTGGTGCCCTTCATCAGGGATCCTGTGTCTAAGTGGAGGTAGGGAAGGTAGGTTCAGAGAACCAGGTGCTCCCTTTTATGTGAGTGTCTGTGCCTACTGTTGTCTCCGCTATGTTTTCAGAGTCAGGTTCCTCACCATAAACTTAGCTCTTCAGTGCCCTTTCCCAGTAGTTATATTATGGAGCCGTATGCTCAGCCAGTTCCACTCAGTGGTGTCAAACATAGGTCTAGTGTATACCTGCTTCTCTAGAAATAGTTGTTTTAGCAGAACACTCTGGGGATGCACAACCATAACATGATAGCGCAGTCCTCTAATGTTTGGCTCCTGAGTTGAGGCAAATGGTGGGTGACATACATTTTTAAGAGAATCATTGCCTATAATTCTTCAAGTCACAATCCAGGGCTGGTTGATTGTCCTGAAACTGTACTGGGGCTAATGTTTGGACAGAAAAAAGACATTGGTTGTTCTTATAACAACAACAACAAAAATCTAATTCCTCAAACACACAGATATAATATGTATTTTGTAAGGGATACTAATTCAGTGACTTCTCTTTTTTTAATAACTTTAGTGGTGTAAAGTTTTAAATCTTTATGTGGTGGAAAAGAGAATGTTACAAAGAGCAGGACTAGCTAATATGTTCTGTTATGTATTGATAAACTCATGATCTTCTCAACGGACTATGATTCAGTAGGGGCACAAACCTTTAGAAAGAAGAATAAGTTCAAAAATTAGCCACCAGTGGAGAGGGGGCAGGGGAAGATCTTGGTTTGCCCGGTGCCATGTCCTGGACCATCCCTGATATCTGCCATGGCTTTACTGCACAGTGCTATGCATCCTGATAGGTGTGCTCCTCATTTCTCTGCAGACATCCATACACTTGAGGCCTGAGAGATTTCTTCAGAGTTGTGGGAACTTGTTCAGCAGAGGAAGTTGAAAGGAGTTAACATTGCAGAATCTTCCCTCAATCAACAGGGTGTGAGAACTAGTATGCAAATGATTCCACCCTCTGTGTTTGGAAAAGGTGATTTTGGAAAGCATTCTATATGTTTCTCAGAGATGCCAGAGGAGGGAGACCTAACTACCTGCAGCGCTGACCTCAATAACTCACCTTTACGGACTTTTTTTCTTATCTGATTCTCTCCATTCCTTGACTCCTAGCTTTTTGTTTAGGATTTCTTGGTGGTGGTAGGACACCTCCCATATAAACCTTTTGCACTCAAGTCTTTTCTTAGCTTCTGATTTTAGAATAGAATGATTTTAGAATAACCTAAATTAAGACAAACAATGTATAGTGACAATAATCTTAAACAACTTTTACATGAGGGAGGACAACTTGCTATTTTTTTCTCATTGAAGATAAATGCAAAGAAAATGGCCTTGACCTGAAACATGTGGGACTTGGAGGACACAGGCATTTATTTTCTTGAAAGATGGCTTTGGACCATCCACCTGTAATATAGCAGCCACATGCAGTTACTAAGCACATGAATGTGGGTAGTGAGACCGAGGAGCTGGGTTTTTAATGTAATTTAATTTTTCTCTGGTACCAGAGATCGAGCTCAGGAGCTTGTGCTTACTAGGCAGGTGTAATGCACTGAGATACATCCTTGGCCCTAATTTGATGTATTTTTTTTTTCTTTTTTAGTACGGGGACCAAACTCATGATCTTGCACTTGCAAGGCCAATGTGGTGTCACTGAGCTAAATCTCTGGCCCTGAAACTCAATTTTAATGAACTGAAATAATAGATTTTTCTAGTGGCCACTGTAATAGATAGCACAATTTCAGGCATTAGAAAAGCTTCCCCATTTAAGGTTAAAATATGAATTTCATGGATGATACCACTAGTTCCTTATCTGATATCTATTCTGTTACTGTTTTTAGAAGAATCCTGATTTTATTTTCTGTGTTGCTATATCTGCTTAAAAAATACAAGCAAAGCCTGATTTGTCAGACTCCCTTGCAGCTATGGGAAGCCCTGAGAACTTCCCATGCTGTATAAAAGGTAATGCTAGGAGCAGAGAAGGCCTCTTGCTCTCTGCTCTTCCCTTGTCCTCTTTCTCCCAGTTAGATCATTCATGTGGCTGATGCTTTAGGGATCATTTTGCCATCAGCAAAAAAGATTGTTAGATGTTAAGAATGTTGTAAGAATTGGATGGAAGAAGCCTAAGTCCTTCCAGGCTCTGATGTATCAGGGTTGGCCTCCTAAGTTTCACATTTTGAGATAAATGAGACAAATAAAACTTCAACAATTTATACTTGCAGCAGAATGATTCTTAGCTGGCATAGATTATATTAGACAAGTTCTGGTTGAAGGTAGGTTAACACAGCTACATTAAACTTTTATATTGGATTGAGAGGTAGTGGAACTGATTATAAAACTCTGCATAGATATTACTTGGGAAACTCGGAAAATGAATATAAGTTACAGCTATAAACTGGAAAATAGGTCTCTTCTAGTCATTTATTTTCAAAATAGTAACTGTTAGGAGATAGAATAATCCTGGAATAATACAGAGCCTTTCTTCCTAAGGATTTAGTAGATGCTTTTTCGGTTAAAAATTTGTTTGAGAGTGAAAGACAGATGTGCACTTGAAGCTGGCAGCTTCTGGAGGGGCTGACATACTGAGCCCTTGACATGAAAGGGCACCTGGGCTGGGGGATAACCAGTGCAGGACTTGGCAGTGGACAGAGAATCCCACACCCATGTCACTTCCAATTGTGTTAGAGGTTCTGCTGAAAATTTTCATAGATACAGCACAATACATTTTCAAATATTTGGTGACTCTTTGGGTACTGCATCTATTTCTTCCTGTCATGTAGATCACAAAGTAACCACAGTACACATACTTCTTCCAGAAGAAAAAAGATATTTCACTCTATCAGGCTTTCCTTGAAAAGAGGGATTTTTGAACTGAGCTCTTTAAAATATCAACGCTCCATATTACTCTCCAGGTACAGATATAAATCTTTAGAATGGTGTACTTTACAAGCAGAACTCTGGAGTCTTTTCTGATTGGTAATCACAGTGTTTCCTTATTAATATTGTAAAAAATGTAAAAGGCATAAACATTTTGCAATCTATCTGTTCTTTCTGTGTGGGCATACATCAGGCACTGCATTAAGCATTCCTAATGGTTCACCAATCACATTTTTTTATGAGTTTATATGGGAAGAAAATTGTACCAGAAAACTGAATTCAATGACTGCCATTCTATGAATAAATTCTGTTATCTTTGATACTCTGGGTATAATAAAAACATACAAAAGTTAAATTTCAGCTTCCTTGCAGAGTTATGCCAACTGTTCTTAATGTCAGTAAGACAGCACTGTTTCAACCAATGTCTTTTCCCTTTAAAAAATACTGCTTGATTTTCAGGTTACGTTTTCATTAGAACAACTTGTTTTTAACAGCAAGATGCTGTGCATGTTTGCTAATTTATGTATAGTATGAAGTCTGATCAAAATGAAGTTATAATTTTAAAGCATGAAGCTCAGTAAAAATCCATTTATACTTTGGATGAAAGATTAAAATAAAAGTCAGGTGTCCACAAAAATGTGTTTATATAAGTTAGATTTGAAAATATTTTGGTGTAGTAACTTTGATCAGGCAGATTCTTATGTTTTCTTTATACACATTTCCCTGTAATTAGACGGAATGATTTACATTGTATGTTTTAGGTAAATTCTATAGGTAAGATGGTTGTCTTTAGGATCAGCAAGGAGTTTTTACTTGAAAAACAATGATTTAAGTACCCATTTCTCATAGTTATAAATTGATTTGCTGTGGCTTTTTGATCAGTTTTTTTATATAAATTAAAATCTTAGGGATCCTCAGGACTTTGAAAATTCTGTGTATCTTCTGCCACCTTGACTCCGCCTATCTAGCACATGCTAAGTGGCTATAAGGGGTTATATTAAGAGGGTTTGTTAGTGACAGAGACCCATACTTTGTATTTTATGTTCCTTCAGATGTTTGCCACACTGTCTTAAAATTTACCTGAAGGAAGGGTTCCCCATTATTCCCTGGCTTCAACCAGCCCTCAACCCCTTTGTAAGTAGAAAAAAAGAGGAGGTGAGCAAAAGTATAGTTTGAAGTATGCAAACCAAAATTTACTCCTAGTTGGAGAACATTCTAAAATGCATATTTTTTCCTTTCTGGAAATGAGTAAGTAATTAAAATAAAAGTGTCTGCTCAACCTAGATACATGTCAAATAATCTCAATTGTTTCTGTGCCCACAGACAGAGTTTCCAATCTTGCCACAAACAGTTAGATCCTAAAAATATGAAACTCCTGGAAAGGAAATTCAGGCTACAGGAATAGGCTGGTGAAGCAGGCCTTGGAGTGTCACTCAACCCACCTGACTTCTTTTGGGGTGTTAACTGGCTTATTTTTATGATTGAGCTAAAACATCCTTTCCGGAGCTATCAAGTCAGTCAATAATGCATCTGAGAAAATGAATGTTTTGTTTCTTTACAAAGAGTACATGAAGATGCTTATTTGTGAAGAAAATTCTAGAGTTGGTACACTGGGAGGTTAATCCTGATTAATAGGTGCTGGGCTGTGTAATTTTGCCTCTTACCTGAGTGTGAGTCTGGCCTTCAGCCACCCTGCAATTATCACCATGTAACAGGACACACCTTGTGGGCCTGGGGCACTGCTTCGCTGGGTGCTGTTAACAACGCTTATCACCAGGATATGGCTTTAAGCATCTCATCTCTCTCATTTCCCATCCTGATTGGCACCATAAAGAATTTTTGCTTTTGAATATCATAAACTGAAATGTTTCCTTGCTCTAGGATGACTGTTAGAATTATGAAGAAGAAACCAACATATGTTCACCTTAAAGAAGTTAGACCAACAGCAGAATGCTGACAGACACATTGCATAAATTGGGGACTGAACTGTGTGGATAGTTAATCTTTTTAGAATTATGTTTTTATTGGCTTAATCCAATAAATAGGAAACACTCCATGCAATTCTTCCATCTAATTCTGTCTTTACTATGCATTCTTGTTAGTTGCACCAGCCAGTGAGAATTTGATGCCATGGCATAAGAACAGATGAGAGTTTTAAAGATAGTGGGTCTATTAATTATTTTAAATTTCACTTGAAATCCTTGGCCTGCCAATTTGCACAAATAGAAACTTCTTGAGTAGAGTAAAATCAAAGAAATGGTTTAGGCATATGAATGAGTCAGAGGTTCTTTGGGCTGTTGATTCTCCAGGCTTTCTGGTTTCTTGTTTTTCTCTGAGACAAAACAAACCTTGGCCAAGGACTCTTACTGCATGTTATGTTTTTTAACAAACTGAGAGAGTCAAAGATTTACCAGGCACTTTCCCTGTATGTAGAAACTAATGGAGTCAGTTGGGTTAGGGGCACAAAGGAGACTGAGGAATAGGACTTGCCCCTAAATAAATCCAGTGAAATCTGAGAATTAGTATCTGGTCTGTCTTTGACATCAGTGACTGGCATACCACACTTGCCTGTGATTTGGGAGAAACTGACAAATTCCAAATGCCATACCTATAGCAGGTCCAAAACCACTTGAGTTCTCACATAACCAGTGTCTCACATAACCAGTGTCAACTCCTCTCAGAACAGCAGGTCTTTCATATTGAGTGCCTTGAGCATGCTAGGAATTGTGATACTTTCTTCATATGTGCAATGTTATTTAGTTCTAAAGTGCATTTTGCTTTATCTTTTCTGCTAAGTCACAGATAATTTCCAAATAATGTTTTATAAGTTTGGGTTAAGATGTATCACCCTTCAAGTCACAAAACTCCAGTTCCTAATTTGAACTACATGTTCCCAAGGCCATTTAGAGTTTTAGTCCGGGATTTTTTCATGGTTGATAAATCTGCTATTCCTTCAATTAGAAGGAAATCTGAAGTAACACCCTGGGACAGTGGAGTGCCCCATTTCTTCAGTCACTCAAAGGCCTCTTCTCACCCTGCTATATTTAAAGAGTAGAAAAATATTCCAGTACAGTTTCAACATGTCTCTCTTGGGTCTACAGCTTGTTTGCCAGATGGGCTTAAAGATTTTACTATGTTAAAGATCTCTCTGGTTGTAGGGATTTTTTGTGGCTGAGAAGGGAGCTGCCTTGGACTTTCACTGAGTGCTGGGTTCCTATCTGCAGAGCTATGAGGGGTTACCAGGGGCTCCTCGCTGCCGCCCATTTCTGAGGTGACAGCACATGTTCAGAGTGCTAATTCTCCAAACATCTTTAGGTCAAGGCTACTGGCATGTTCCTTTAACCTGGAATTCCCCAAATAACCACACTATTATAGCAATGGCATTTGTGAGGTGTGCTTAGAATTTGTCCCCCGACCCCGCCATTGGAAAGGGAGAAGTTCCATAAATTTGTGTCAGAACAGATCTCTTACTGCTTTTGAAACTCTTCATTTTGTTTTTATTACTACTAAAATGTAAGGAAGGACCTTAAACATTCACTTCTGTGGCATGGAAGAAGAAACAGTCTAAAGTTGTATATGGTAGAGAATGAGTCCCCCTGGGAAGAGCCTGTATCCCCTCCACCAACTCCAGCCTCTGCCCTTCAACCTTCTACCTCCCTGCATAAGAGGACAGTGGATATTTCAAGACAGACTTGTGCTCTGGCATGACCCCAGACACAGTGGGCGAAACCAGAGTCCTATAGCCAGGTGCGTCCGGCCTGTGTCACCACGCTGGGCCAGGTGAGGCTCTGAGGTGGCACCTGCCTGTGCTTGGCAAGACTTCAGAGGGCCACCTAATCCTGAATAATAATAATAATAATGACAACAATAGGGTGATAATGGAAGGCTTTCTGTGTGCAGAACATGGTTCAGTTCCAAAAGGTCCAGGAATTCTACAAAACACCCTCATAAGTATTATTATATCTTGGGAGGCCAACAGGTTTACCTTGTGGGCAAATGTGTGTGTGTATGTATGTGTGTATGTGTGTGTGTGTAAAATACCTGAGAGGTAACAAGAGTAAGTAATAATAGTGATAGCAAATGCTAATGGCCAGAGCAAGAAGCAAAAGACAACAAAATCATATTTGGAGAATCAGGATTGGTTAAGGGAGAAGTTTTCTTCCCTATCTCTTTTGGGCCATGAATTATCAATGCCACCAATAGCTCACAGGATCATGTTTTAAAATAAAGAGATGGGCACTATCTGCAAGGCCTTTGCTTTGTTGTGGGAAGATGATGTGACTGGCACAGGGCACAGTCAGGGAGCTCTGATGAAAGGCAAGTATGTTAGGAAGTGGGCTAAATGTAAGGCAAATTTCTCTCCCGAGTCAACTCTTCAGATATCTCAGATAGCTTCATTAAGCACATACAGTTGAATGCGATACAGTTGGCCTTGTGAAAATTACCTCTAAATAAAAGCCGACTTAAAAAAATCTCCTGGGCTGTTTTCACATGAAAATAGATTTCAAGTGGAAAAAAATAGATCTGAAACTGTGTTGAGGCATACAGTGTAGTTCCTATAGCTCTTACCATAGTGTAAGTGGGCAATGAATTTGTGCAAAAAAAGAAGAAAGAAGGAAGAGAACGAAGGAGAAAGATTGAGGGGTAGAGCAGTAAAGAAAGGTGCAGTGGAGGAGGAAATCTAGAAGAGAGGAAATTCTGTTCTGGATGCTAGTATGTGTAGCAGTGGTCTTGAGTCCACAGCTTATCCTCATCCAGGACCACACTGCTCTTCTTTTCCAACCACACTCACAGCCACACACCTGGGCCCATATGTCCCTGTCCTCCAACTGACTTCCTTTATAACCTTGCAGAGGGATGGACAAATACCTGGTGGGGTGGAGTACATGGGACTATAATGAATTAAAAGTGTCACTTGCCACAAATAAGAAATACTTGGAAAATTAAGTATGTCACAGAGCATTTTATTTCATGCAATAGCCTGGCTAAGGCCCTGAGTCTGGATTTTGATCTCTTTGGTCAAAAGGGAAACTTGGAAGTGTTGAGAAAATGGAGCCCTGGGCAGTCACTCTGTCACCATGAGATTTAACATTACTGTGATGTCTCTACACACAGCATCTGCTGTGATGCTGGTGTGACTCAGCATGCCCGGGGCAGATAATGCGAGGTATTCCATTCATTCTTCTTTCTTTTGGGAAGGCAGCTTCCTCCTCTGCCACAGGCCTCAAGGGGTATCTTTCTAGGGAGTCATAAAAGGAATGAACCAAGCCAGGCATCCTGGCACACACCTGCTATGCTAGAACTTTGGAGGCTGAGGCAGGAGGACTGCAAAGCTGAGTCCAGGTTGGACAATTTACCAACTTAATGAGACCCTGCCACACAAAAATAAATAAACAAATAAAAGAGGCTAAGGTTGTAGCTTAGTGTGAAGAGTCAATCTTCAAAACAGATCAGGAACACAAGGCATGAAGTGGCCACATTTGGAGGAAATATTCTAATCAGCAAAAGCTAGATAGATGTTTTGCTTTGCGCTCAGCACTGGCTTTTCTGTCTCACCTTTGTGAGACCCTCCGAGGGCCTTTCCACTCCATTTTCTATCTCTCAGAATAACGGAAGCCTCCCTCACTTTGTTAACAATGTTTCACAGTATTTTTATGTTGTTATATAATGCAAGTTTGGGGAACTAAAGAGAAGAACAAGATTTTGGAGGTGGTGCAGAATCTGAAGTCTTTGGAACTGGGACTGTGGTGAGAGTTGATGAGGGGGATGTTTCTGGATGTGGACATTTTGCCTGTGCACAGAGACATCTGATATCTGTAAACTGGAGCACTGGCCGTGCATGAGGGGTGGTGTGTGTGTGTGTGTGTGTGTGTGTGTGTGCATGTGAGTGTGAGTGGAGCAGCCCTGAAGTTGACTTTAGAGCATATGAAAACTTTGGAAGCGAAACATGCCCCCAGTTAGCAGGGAGTGGGGAAGGTGTCCACACTGCATTCAGATCCCCCAGCAAGGCTGGGGATTCTTAGCCTTTTGACAGTGATTCTGCCTGGACACAAGAATATTCCTGTGAAGACCCACCTTAGAAACGTCCCTCTGAGTGATATGCTCCAGCAGCTCTGTGTGGAACTAATTTGTGAATCAACTGGTATCTTGCTTTTATTTGAGATAACAATTTTGTGTTAACTACCTGACTTTAATGATTATGATTTATCATTGACTTTTTAGCATCCTGATAAAAGAAATCCTTTCAAAATTCAGGAGATTATCACCTGAACCTGTTTCACAAGTGATTTATTTCTGTCAATATTCCAGTGAGAAGGGGAATCTTTCATTTACATAACACAACTGAGAGATTACAGGGAGCAAAAGACCCTCATCTAAGATGGCTGTGAGTAAAACGCATCTAAACACACATAACAAACTCCCCATGAGAGATGAAAGGCAGAAGAAAGTTGATTATAATGACAAGATGTGAATTTCTTTGAATTTTAGCACAAGTGGCTTTTATGAGATTCAATGTTAAAAATTGGACTTGCACGAAAATAAAAATGCATTGATAAATTAAAAAAAAATGTTTCAAAATCTCATTTAAAATAAAACATAGAGGGTCAGGGATTTAGCTCAGTGGATCTGGTGCCTGCCTCAAAAGCACAAGGTTCCCAGTTTGATCACCTGTAATCACATACAACAAAATTGGGCACGGTGACTCACGCCCACCAGCGATCAGTACCACATACCACAGTGCTGACATGGTGTCTCACTCCTGAATCCAAGCACTCGGGAGACAGAGGCAGGAGGATTGCTGAGTTCAAGGCTGAGTTCAGAACAAGCCTGAACTACAAAGTGAGACCTTGTCTCAAAAAAAAAAAAAAAAAAAGCACAAGGTCCTGAGTTCAATCTTTGATTTAAACAAAAAGCATAAACCCTGATTTCTTTCTACAAAATATGTATTTATATACACATATATCTAGCAATGTGGTAGGTATACCAGTATGTAGAAACTTACAGTCTCCCAAGAGAAACACACATTACACACTGATAAAGGCAGATGAAGGAAATGAAAAGTGAGAAGTGAACCCAGGTGCTGGACCATTCTTTTTGTTACCAGCTGCAGGGAGAAGATCCAAAGAGAGAAGAAATTGACTTAGTTCCTGAGGGATGGATAGGACTTTGTAAGGAGCAGTGAAAGGATACCAGAAGCAGAGGGAATAGTGAAAACAAAGGTAAGAGAAGAGACAATAGTGTTGGCTTAGGCAGCACATACAGTAAAAAAGATAAGAGATTGGAACATACACAGCTGTGTGAAAAATGTGACTGATGATAGATACATTATGTTATGTTAACTTCAGGGAACGATATAGGACGTGAGGTGGCAAGGTGAGCAGGAGCTCACTGTGAAGGCCATTGAGTGGTACTTGAATGTCAATCAGCAAGTCATGGGCAGCCATGGATATTTCAAGTTAGAAAACAAGGTAGCATTTACATTGGCACCAGCAGGATGATCCTTCACATAGGTAGCACAGTTCTGCTCTTGTGCTCTTCCTTTGTTTCTTCTTATAAGTGGTCTACTAAACAGAGGATTTTTTTTTAGTGGAACTCTATGTATTTTCTCCACCAAAAACTCAACCTGTTCCAATGACTGTAGTCTAGCAGAAAGGAGGAAAAGGGGGTTTCCTCCTTTTGCATTACTGAGATGCTTATAGGAAGAAAGAGAGAAGTCATATGTGTCAGACTTTGCCTGTTTTCCAAGAAGACATACGGTTCTTTGAGAAGACAGTTTTGGGGGCAAGGACTCTTCAGATCAAATTAGGCAATAAACATATTGTAACTGAGTTGAGCTGGACTGAAGACAAATCTTCATCTTGGTACAATTACACGGTATAATACATGTTTCCAATGAGTTATTTCAGGAAAATCAAACATGTAGGGGTTCTCAGATAGGCTTGGAAAGAAGTGGGCCCATTGGCATTAAAGGGAGTAAGAGTCATGCTATCATTAATCAGGTGACCTCCAGGTCCTGTAAAGACATCTGCGTTCCTGCACAGGTATAGAAGGGAAGTCAGAGCCAGGAGGCCAACTGGTGGGGGAAAATTTTATTGCAAACTCTGAGACTTCTGCTCGGGTCCCTGGTGCTGCAGACATGGGTTTGATGGTGATGAGAGAGGAGACATCAGAGGGACTGTCATCAGAGGAACATTCCCTGCCCCCCTCCTTCAACCCCTTGTCCCCGGTCTAAGACGATCTTTCCAGGTAGGCAGGCATGGACACTGTTGTTGGTCAACCTCTCCTTCCAACCTCCATTCCCTCCCCAGCAGCACTTTCCGCCTCGGGAGCAGAGAACACAGTCGGCAGTCCTTCGTGTTGAACTTTTAATTTTCGGATCTAGTTTTGAACAACTCATCAGAGAAAGGAAGTTGTGAGGCTTTTCCTTTCCTTTTTGTCTTTGAATTTTACCCCTTTCAAATTCTCTCAAGAATCTTTTTTGTCTGAGCTCCCCGGGGAGGTGCGGTGACACTGTGGGAGACACTCCAGTGTCTGTCAGGTGGTGGGAGGGTCCCGATTGTCAGTTTAAAAAATAATGATCTGTAGCCAGTTAAAGAGCTGAGAGAGCCTACACTCCGAGTCAGTTAAGTGGATGATTCCCTTAACCGGGTAATTCTTCTAAGCGAGTAATGCCTTTAAGCAGGACCCTTCACGGCCCTGTAAAACGGAAGACCATCAGGAACTCTTGAACTGTTTCAAATTGTTTTCAAATGGGTCTGAATGCTGTTGAGAAATGCATAATTTACGACCTTAACACTTGATTAGGTGTTAAACGACTGTCAGGAGAGATGTCCTTGGTAATCCAGTGACGTCCGGGCTCTAATTATCACTTCACAGAAGAAGTAAGGCTGGGTAATTGAGAACCAAAATTCTTAAAGGGCTTGAAGTGGCCATTTTCTTATGCAGTTAAGCAAATTATTTCTGTACCTAGAAGGTGTCTAATTGGTGCCAGTTGATGGGAGGAAAGAAATGGTGCTGTGACTTTTAGGACTGAGTTTGTTGGGGGCTCAGGGGCTCTACTCAAGGCAACAGAGTACTAAGAGGTCTCCTCCAGTTTTAAATTTTCACTTTATTTAAAGTGTGTTAAAGGAAGGAGAGAAAGAAAGCTGGAGACAGCCAAGAGGACAGAATGTAATTAAGAGCTGATGGCCATACCTCTCCCCTGTCTGTCATTACTGAGGATTTTTTTTCTCAGATGAGACCCCATTTCACCTGGTGGCGTTCCCATCGATCACTATCAATTATTTAGGCCACAAATGCTGTGCCATCCATTAAGCCAAGAATGGGGATGACGAGCCAATCTGTCTGCGAAGGGTCCCATTTTCAGGGAATTCAGTAGGAAACAAGTAGAGATTCCATTCTGCACCATTGTCTTTGCGCATTTGCCTTCTACTCTCCACACGTAGTCATAAAGGGGGCCCTTGTGGGGCATACTGAGCACTGTGGATTTGAGAAGGGGGTAGAAGACAGAACCTCTGTCTTCAGCCATTTCCATCCTGCCCACACCCTGATGGATACAGTTAGGGTTTAAAAGAAGCCAATAACCAACATCTCTTTCTGTCCTTACAAATCTGGAACAATTAACAGAGGCTAGAGAGTGGGGCTATTAGATTGTCTTGATTACAAAGTTGATTGGAGAATATGGGCTAGATCTGTGGCCAAATGAGTTTACCTTCCTACCAGTGAGATCAGCATTTAACTACAGTCATTGGCACAGCCGGTCAGGGGCAAGGCTTGAAGAACAGACTAGAAGGTACACGTCCTCTGGTTAGGCTGGCTCCAGAATAGTTTCTCCCGAACTGTCCAATCAGATAAGTCACACCTGCTGTGACAGGAGTGAGCGGGAAGTGAGGCTCAGAACGCCATTCCCCGTGGAAGAGAAGTACGAGGCTCTCTCCTATGAGAGATTCCTGGAATGGGTAAGTGGAGACTAAATTAGGCACTTAATTCATGGCTTTTATGTGTCTGAAGTCAGAAGCGCAATTCTGTTCTCTGTTCTAAAAACTTGTGAGACTAAAAGTCCCCAGAAGCAACAAGTTCCAGAGTCACTATCCTGTTCTGCCTGGATACAGGGAGGGGCCTTTCCCAGACTGCGAAGTGTCAGTCTGGTGCAGTACATGCAAGAGTGAGCAGGACAGTTTCTTAGGTACTTTGGATTTATTTTCTATCTCTGATAACAAATGCAATGCATGTGTACTACATTTGAAAAATACACACATATAAAGAAAAACTATGACCCATGAACTCACCATTCAAAGATATCACTGATATTATACATTTTTATAAAGATTTTCTCTCCATAAACACTGTTCACTCACAAAATTCCTTGTATTATATATGTGGATTTTTTTGCGGTATCTCCATATTCTGAATAATTTGTCTTGTTATCAAACAGATTTAAAAGTAAGATTTTTATATAGGGGAGATACTTCAAGATATTGTCATGATGGGACTCCAGTAGTCCAGGAAATAAAGCAAGAATTGATAAATGAGATTATATCAAATTAAAAAGCTTTCATACAGGAAAGAAGACAATCAATGAACTGAGGAGACAGCCTACAGCATAGAAGAACATCTTTGCCAGCTATTCATCTGACAAAGGATGATTTTCAAAATATGTAAGTAACTTAAAATCATAACAGAGAAGTAATCCAATCAATAAATGAGTGTAAGTTCTAAACAGACACTTTTCAAAAGAAGAAATTCAAGTAACCAATAAATAGAAAAATTAAAAATACTCAATATCTTTATCCCTTGAGAAAATGAAAATCAAAACTACACTGAGAGTTCAATTCCCCCCAGTCAAAATGACTGCTTTAAACAAAGTGAAACCAACAAATGCTGGTGAGGATGGAGAAGAAGGAATCTATCTACCACTGGTGGGAATGTTTATTAGTACAGCCACTTAGAGAAACTGTACAGAGGCACCTCACAAATCAGAAAGTAGAACTACCCTGTGAGCCAGTTATGCCTCTCCTGGGTGTAGTGCATGAGGAAAATGAGATCAGCCTACAGAAAGATATCTTATACTCAACATTTCCAGTTGCCAAGGTATGTGATCAAGTTAAGTGCCCGTCAAGAGATGAATGGATAGAGAAAATATGGTGTATGAGCAGGAGAGAGTATTATTCAGTTATAGAGGAGAAGATCATGGTATTTGCAGGAAAATGGATGGACCTAGAGGTCATCATGTTAAATGCAATAAGCTACATGCAGGGAGACAAGTATTGTGTATTTCCCATAGGTGGAAAAACCCCACAACAGCCTGAAAGTAGAAGACAGACTAATAGGAAAGGAGAAGAGGACTGTGGGTAGGAAGAGAAAGGACAAGATGGAGCATTAGGGAGGGTGGACTCAAGCAAAGTACTAGGTATAATTTATGGAAATGCCACAGAGAAACCCATTAATCTGTTTAATTAATATGAATGAATAATGATAATTTAAAAACTAAAATAAAGCCCATAGATTTCAGAACTATAAATTATTATGGACAGTTAAGAGATTAGTTCTCTGAGGCTAACTCAACAGAGAGTTGCACAAATGCACAAATCCTGGGACATAGTGGATGCCTAATAAATATTTGTTGGAAGGATAAGAACTCAATCTGTGTTTTTAAATAACTTTCAGTAAATAGTTGATAAGTATGTGTATTTCAGGAGGAATATGTTATGAAATAAAGAGTGCAAAATTTAAGTTATATCTTATTTTAAATGTCACACTTTTTAAAGAAAATTCATTCGATATAGGATATTTTTTTTAAAGGTTTTTTCTTTTTTTGAGACAGGGTCTTGCTTTGTGGTTCAGGCTGGCCCTGAGCTCAGCCTCAAACTCACATCACAGCAATGCTCCTGCCTCTGCCTCCCGAGTGCTGGGATTACAGGAGTGAGCCAACACGCCCTGCACTGTGGTATGTGGTACTGGTTGCTGCTGGGCGTGAGTCTCCGTGCTCAGTATTGTTACGTGGTTACCGGGGAATTGAACCCGGGTCCTTGTGCTTGCAAGACAGGCCCGGAACCACTGAGCTATATCCCCGGCCCCGATATAGGATATTTTTAAAAATTAAAAATGATTTTATTAGTTGTGCAGATTTAACTCACTGTGCTTAGTTTTTGCACATGTAGGTTATTTCCAACACTTTTTAAACAAAGAAATTTACTAGATGTAAATATTTGTTTGGTTCTATGCTTGTTTTATTTTATTTTATTTTTTTAGGTTTTTTGAGACAGGGTCTCACTTTGTAGTTCAGGCTGGCCCAAGCTCAGCCTCAAACTCACGTCACAGCAATCCTCCTGCCTCTGCCTCCCGAGTGCTGGGATTACAGGCGTGAGCCACCACGCCCGGCACTGTGGTATGTGGTATTGGTTGCTGCTGGGCGTGAGTCTCCATACCCAGTATTGTATGTAGTCACTGGGGAATCAAACCTGGGTCCTTGCGCTTGCAAGACAGGTGCTGGAACCACTGAGCTAAATACCTGGCCCTCTATGCTTGTTTTTTAAAGGAGAGTTGTTAGGGTTAATGTTTGGACATGTTAAAGCTGTGGTGTGCCAGATATTTAATAACAAGGTTGTCAGAAATAAAGGTTTCACTTGCAAATTTTTGTGGTATATCCATTCCTACTAGAGTGGGTTTGAAGCTACCAAAGGTTTAATATTTGGTTTACAGAATCCCTGGAAATGTAATAGTTGGTTCTAGTATACCAGAGGAGCACTACAAGGCTTAACGTACTTAGTTTGCTGATTCACTACGAAAAGCCCCTGATTATGTTCTTTCCTCAGCATGTAAGACATGACGTTTTAGAATTTGCCTATGGCCTGGCAGCCCCAGACCAGCCAGCCACAAGGTGAGAGGTGAGTAAACTCCCAGTCCTTCTACCTCAGTGAGCTGTGCAGGGCACTCCAGATGATGAGCAGGAGAAAGAACTCTTTCCGAAGTACTCTTCTACACACAGAAACATTGTAAAGGGGGAAAATAAACTTAGAATTTATTTTAGATTTTATGTAAGGCCAAGTCCAAATATTTGCTAACCAAAATAGTTTCTTTCTTACATTCCTATCCTTTATGTAGATGCTGTGCTATTAAATTTGACAGTTACTCCTGTATGTGCAGGGAAACCTGGCGTCACAGAATGAGTGGGATTGGGGACCTTGTACGCTGCAGAGCGTGGTGGCTCACGAAAGCTCCAGCGCGAGCTTACAGCCACTAACCAACTATGCAACCAAGTCATTCCCTGCGTTTCCTGTTGCCTCTCTGAGAGAGTGAGCCTTAACGTGGAGAATCAATTCTGATGCTTATTCTCCTTGCATATGGACCTATAACTTGTTTCTAACCAAAACAATGTAGTAGAGATGACGGACTGTCACTCCAGCGTTTATGTTAGTCATTAAAGCTCATCTACCCCTCAAGTCGCTGTTGGTCTCCGGCTGGCTGCAGCGTGCACTGTGCGTGAAGAGTTCCCCGTGTCAGGATGGTAGGCAGCCTTTGGCAGCTGAGCGTCTCAGTCCTACAATCACAGCAAACTGAGTACACCTTGGAAGCCGAAGGTTCTTGGATCGAATCTCCAGAGAGAGCGCAGCTGGGCCATCGCCTTGACTGCGGAACCGGAAGTAGAGTCCAGAGAAGCCGGTCTGCGGCTTCTCACCCACAAAACTATGAGCTAATTGTGTACTTTAAGCAGCTGAGTTTGTGTAATGTGCTACAAAGCACCAGGAAACTTACAGAGGTTCTCACAGGGCCCTGGCTCCCTACCTCGCCTAGCCCGTGGCAAATGTGAGGATTCCTCGTTTCTGCAGACTCATCTGCGCTCTTTCTTCTCTCCCGCGGGTTCAGGAGCACGACTTCAGCAGGGTTTCCTTGGCCTCTGGGTTTTGATTGGCACTGAGTTGAGGTGAGGAAGTGGGAAGCTGGGGAGAATCATTCCTTGAGGTTGTAGGTTGGAAAAAGGCTTCCCTGTGAAGGGCCTGGCTCCTGTCTACAGCTCCAGGTCTCTATGTTTTCCCTCATAGATTCTTTCTCATGATCCTGTTTTAGGGCTGGTCCAGATATTTTTGTTCCTAGTCCCTGACGTTTCACTATTATTTTCTCCTCTTATTCCCAACTAAATCTTTAACATTTAATTCATTAAGCTCTCCAAACTTCTAGATAAGCTTATCATTGTTTCTTGATGAGGCTCTGATTAACATAAATCACTATTTCAGCTCTGCTCTCTCACACATGTTTTTTATCATGCCTAGAAAAACCTTTTCCCTAGTTATGGGTTGCAACCTTTATTTAGCTTGGTGAGTTTCAAAGTGTGGGCCCTGGGCTGGCAGCATTAGTATCAACCTAGAAACTCATCACAAGTGACCTATCGAATCAAAAACTCTGAGGATGGGCCTGACAATCTATGTTTTAATAATCCCTTCAGATGGAAGAATTCGCTTCATTTAATACTTAGCTTAAACTCCATTTGCTCACTTTCATTTTGCATCTTCCACAGCATCCTTTGTCTGGTTTGTAGGTTATCACCGGTAGTCATTTTATCAAAATTCATTTTCCTAATATCCTATGAGCCCAGCAGTCCAAGGCCTGCTTGGCACATGTTGGAATCATTCCTTCCCTATGTGGAACTTGAACTAGTCTGGTGTGTAATATCCTAATGTTCAATTCAAACTACTTAATTAGCTCTGTTAATTTTGTACTTTTGATATATCCATTTATCCATTCATCCACTCACTTATGCCTTGCAACATATATTTATTTTACTCTTAATCTACACTGCTTTGGATATGGAATAATATCATACTCCCTAGCAGGTACGAATGGCCCAAACTGATGTATTGCTTTGAAATCATAAATTGTAACCTAATCTCTTGGGCAAAATGATGGTGGGGTAATTAAGCAAGATGGCTTGGTCAGCCAGTGATGTTCTTGCTCTAGAAAGAGTGTCTTGAAATTCTGATCCACAAAAACAGAAGGAAGCCATAGGAGGTTTAACTGGAGGTGTGGCAGGCTGAGTGTACTTTACAGGGCTTGCCCTGGTGTCTGTGTGGAGTAGAGTGAGGAGGACAGAGTGACAGTGAGGCCACCTGTTAGAAGTTACAGTGACCCAGGTAGAGGTGGCAGCTGGAGTATCACAGGGTGGATGTATCACAAGTGGAGGTGGAGTTAGCTTCTGGATCTGTTTGGAAGACAGAGCTATTAGGCTTTGCAGGCAGAGAGGGTCTGGAAGAAAAGAGAGGAAGAAGGCTTGCGTGCGATCTGGCTCCCTCTATCCATTTTCTGGCACATCTTCAGGGCGTTCCTATTAGAAGGTAAGCATTTCTTGGGGTCTGAAGTTGCTCTGGGTGGCTCTTGGGTCTGTGTATTCTTTTATGTTTACCTAAAGATAGAGAAATGAGTTCTGGAGTGGCATCTCCTTGGTCCTTGTGGGCTCGTGTTCCATCACCTAGTAGTCTGCTTGGCCAGGTTTGACTCCCACTCCCACGTGAGTCCATTGCTGTGGCTAAGTGAGTGGGTTGTGCAGACAGGCCTGAGAATATACCCTGCTTGGTGTAAGTATGCGGCTGAACTGAACAGAGCACAGGTGTGTTAAAAATCACATTTCCAAGATTCTGCATGTGAAATGACTGAGGTTACTTTAACATAAGCAGGTAAACTGCATTTCTAATATGACCATTCTTATTTTGCTTAATTTAGTCAGCAGAAAACCTATTCTTTATTCAATTATGAATAAATGGGTACCACACAAGTAGGCATGTTTATTTGGAAGGACAAGACAAAAAGAAACCAAAATAAAAGATTATTTTAAAAGTATAGCTTTTAATATAGTAAAAATACATCAGAAAATCAACCTTTCTCCCCAAACAATGCACATTTAGAATGAAAAATATCACACCCAAATTTGGATGAAAAAGAAAAAAAATAAATAAATTTTAAAAAAGCCTCAATGAGAAACACAGCCAAAATTTCATTTGATAATTTCATCATTTCATTTTGCAAAATGGTAACTGTGGCAACTGAATATACTTTAGAGGTCTGTACCTCAAGAGCACCTCAATTTGTGGCATGCTGTTTATTCGTTGTTCTTGCATACAGGCCAGCGAGCAGCTCCACCGCACCGCGCTCCCTCACCCTCTTCCTGTTTCTCTTTTCTTTTTTAGTTTGGCGGTGCCTAGATTCTCATCTTTGCACAGGACAATGAAAGAGCAGACGATCCATTAAAATCAACAACGAGAACAAAATCCCGCATACAACTGTAACTAAAAACATGAGAGGAACAGCAATTCACTTAATCCTATTTTTACTTTTAAATCATAGCAAAATATGAATAAGTTAAGGAAAAAGTATATAAGTGTTCGTAAATGTGGCTGATTGGTCTAATGGAAGTAGGGCTAGATAGAATTCAGTTTTACTTTATCTTGGCATGTGTGTTTTTTGTCTTTTTTGTAGAAGTGAACTCTTCACTTTTGAAGGATTCACTATTGGATGTCTGAAGGAGCTTTTGTTCTGAAAGAACTTGCCTATGTTGGGTTTCTTTTTGATAAAAAAAAAGTTAATCACTTACAATAAATAATTTTAGGAGGGCTTCTTCTCTTAAATTGGCTTGGAGACAACTCTGGCAATAACAATACGATACAGAAAACAGATTCACAAAAGCTGTTGTGAGACTCAGTTCCAACTTGATTCTCTAAAATGATTGGGGAAAAAATAGCTATTGTAGTGTAACTAGTGCAACAAATATCTTAACATGTGTTGGCAAAAAGCACTATAATCTATGTAGATCCACCGACTTGGGCTGAATACTTATCTCACCTGGATTCACTCGTTGACCTGGGCTGAATACTGAACTCACCTGAGGTCACTCATGCTCCTGTGGTCAGCTGGAGGGTTGGCTGGGGTGGGCTGGTCTTGACAGGTATGGCTGAGACCAATCACCTTGTATCTATCTTTCTTTGCTGCTTCCAGCAGACCAGCCTGGATTTGTTCACAGAGCAAAATTCTATCCAATGGAGAGGCTTCCATTGGATATAGAGGAACAGAATTGAGATCATTTTTAAAAATTCATCTACCACAGGAAACTTGAGTAAGCTCAGCTCACATGACAGACACCTTATTTTTAGGGGGGAGAGTAACATAAAAATAAACATTATGTGTGAAAGAAGTTCCCATACTCAATTTAGAAACAATCTGGTTTATAAAAATAGAAGCATCCCCCCCTAAAAATTCCTTTTTTAAATTTTTTTCATTTCTACCATTTGTGGACATTTCCACTAAATGTAGAAAAACTTTTGCATTTAACTTTCTTTTCATTTTGAGTAAACCTGAATAACTTTGGCCTTTTTTTCTAAATATATTACCACAAAGTGCAGGCTTCTCATACCCTGAGAATCTTTTCTATCCTTCTAGGTATGTTTTTAGGTGTCTTTAAGGTAACTGCAGTCCACAGTGGAGTAACTGGAGTGATTTTGTGAAAAGGAAGCTATGATTCAATTATTCAGTTTTTGAAGAAATACCGACTGAATGCTGCTACTGAAGATGCGCTGGGTGCTGAGAGTGGAATGGGCAGCAAGGAGAGAATCCTTGCTGTCGGAGGACATCCTACCAGGATGGACAGGGAGCCAGCGCACAGTGACTGACCCCGAGAAGAGCTAAGAATACAGCAGGGCACTAGGGAAATGGGTTGAGGAAGAGCATCTCAGTTGTAGACACACAGCTGCACCTCCGTTTACAGGAGAGAGGAGGAGGTGAAAATTAAAGAAAAGAAGACACTCTTGGAAAAGAGCCAGGGAAAAAGTTTCAGAGGCGAGCAGATCTTGATGAGGCCTCTAAATTTCTCCATCGAGTGTTTTTAGATACAGAAGTTCAGCATCTCAGGTACTGTCACTGTCCTGTCTCCTCCTCTGGACTCAGTAAGTACTGACATGCTGTTCCCACAGTAGCAGCACTTGCTTCTCTTTATTGCAGGGCTGCCTTCAGCTGCTAGACTTCACTTTGCTGGCAAGTTCTTAGAGCCAAAAGTCCTAGGAATATCCATTCTAGTCCTTTACCAACGATTAGTGAGGACGAGTGTAGAAATCCCTCAGTTCCTTTGCCCCAGTGAGGACACAGCCCCAGAGCTCACCTGCAGAACTGAGCCAAAGATGGCCTGAGACTTGGCTTGAATCATTGCCTTTGTTGGTCGCCTTCCTTGCCTCTCCATTCTCACTTTCTCCATCTCTTACTGTTTTTCCTGGAAACACCTTCTTATCCATGGCCTCACGTGAACTCTTGTTCCTGGAAATGATTCTGGTGCACCTAACCCTAGGTGGCTTACAAAAGTGGGTCATAGTGAACAGAGAAGGAAAAAGGAGACAAGGAACAGAAAGAGTCGAGGCAGGCAGGCAGTGTGCTGTGGGCATGATGCCAGCCGTAGGAAAACATGACCCAACTCTGGAGAAAGATCACGTGTTTGTGAGTGGCAATGGCTGGACAGAGCATGGCTTGGAGGAGGGCAAGAATAAAGTCTTGAATCAAATCCAGGGCCAGTTATCTTCTCTTGTGCTAACATGCTGCCATGTTTTTAATCTTTGCAACTGGGATAAAATGATCTACGTTGGACTATGCCGCAAAACTGGTGTGAGGATAAAAAGAAAAGTTGATTTGCATGAACAGAGCTCTCTGGGAAGAAGTGCCTAGTAAAAAACCACAATTATTACAGATAGAAAATAAAAATATCAATGCAAGCTTATAAATGCCCTCTGGAGAATTTTCACATACAAATGGAAAAATTAATTGTTCTATTAATGACTAAACAATGGTTTTTAGATTTTTCTTTTGTTCCAACTACTGGTGTTCTTTTGAATGTTTGTAGAGTCTAGTGCAAATGTTTGTCTCCTAACTTGGTTCTCTGTGGGGTTCAGGTGAGAGTCTTTTGGGAAATGGCAGTGATGATGACAATATTTTAAGATTTTTTTCTTTGAGAAGTAAGACTAGCTTATTTTGAAATTAAAAAAATCACAAACTGTTTTTCAAGTAGAAATAAAATTGTTGTAGAAAAATATTGGCTCCTAGATAAGTATACACACACATAAGCCCATGTAGGGCAAGCAAATATGTGTATCCAGGTGTGTGTGTGTGTGCACACGTGTGTGTGAGACACAGTGATGCAATATGCACGCACACTGGGGAGATACCCTCTAAGCACTGAATGCCTTTCCCCTCAGTGCTCTGAAATGACAGATGGATCAGCAGTGACTGAGAAGCAGTTAGACATATCTGGGCAGAATGGTTTTGATTGTGTGTGGAGTTATCAGCCAGCTACATACCAGAACTGTTATTTTAGGAGACTGGATGAGAATGATTGCACCTAAGCAGGAAACAAAAGAGAAGCAGGAAAGAGACAGGCACTGATGTGTGCAGAGGATGGAGCAAAAGAGAGCAAATGGGAGGGACAGGGCCTGTTCTAGTTAAGAAGCCCCCAAGTCCTCTTGGCCTCAAATTCCTCTCTGTACAAAGATTGTCACCACTCTCACTATAAAGTGCTTTCAGTAAGGCATCATCTGTGTGGCCAGCACCACATCACACTGTCACAAAAAGCAATGGAGTCCAATACTCAGGTTGACTTTTACTGTCATATTCTACTCTAATCATTTGGTTGGTTTCATACTAAAAAAGTCTCATAACTGATGAAAGGCATGGCATGCAGCAGTCTTGGGATTGGAGGTGTATATCTACAGTAATCCTGTATGTTTATCTCTGTGGATTTCTCTCTTGTACAACAAATATAACCTTGAATGCAGCAGAAAATGACTGGCACACTTGGATGTCAGAGAAACAATATTTAGGCTCAGTTCTTGAAACACTGACATGGCTCTATGAAACCAGCAAATGAGGTAGAGACCAAATAGAGACCAATAGAGACCAAAAGAGGTCTCTAGGAAAAACATGGAAATGTTTGCTTTTCTACATCTCCATCAACACCATCTTGGTACTTTAAATCTCTGAAATATGCTCTGCGGGACAAAAGATGTCAAAATTAGCCTGAATAATCCAACACAATCCAGACTCTACCTGAGGAGGATACTAGTTAAAGATGAGGATGCACATTAAGACTTTTAAACTCCTCTAATTGGATAGGACCTTCACATGCCTGCCTTTCATTTCCTCTCCTTTTTAAAAAAAATTTTTTTAGAAAGTAGTGTTACAAGCCTGAATGGTGAGGTAGATTTTTTGCCTGCTTTAGAGTCGCATCCACTGGTCACTTTGGTAATGTGGGGAGAAGGTTATGAAGAAGATGGACCTGGAAAAGTGGAAGAAAAAGTGACAGAGTTACATTCAGTATTGCTAATAATTGCTATCAACACAATTTTAGTATTTTAGAAGCCAGTTCACAAATGTTTCTGCCTTATTCCTCTGGTCCTCATCCTCCTTACTGTCTCCTCTGTGATGGAGGCCACTATGCAACTGAGTCCACATTCTTGAACATTCCTCCACCAACTTTTAAGGTTTACTAGTTCTTTTAATTGTTTAGTCTTAAGCATGATAGAGTATTACATTTCCCTTGTAAAAAAAATCATAGAAAATTTCAACAGCTTGTGTTGAATGAATGACTTAAAAGAAGTAGAAAAATAGAAAACAAAAGAAATTAAGAACCAGTTGTAACACTTCTCAGATGAAGAAGAAATAGCAAACAAATATATGAAAAAATGCTTGATCTCACTGGTCATCTGAGAGATACAGATGAAAACATCACTGAGATTCTCACTGCACAAAGAATGGCTATCATCAAGGAATCAAGCAACAGTGAAGGCTGGCAAGGCTGTGTGGATAAAGAAATGCTCTCCAACTGCTTGTGGGAGTGTAGCCTGCTGCAACGACTAGGGAAATCAGTGTGGAGATTTGTCAGAAAACTAGGATCAGAGGTTCTGTTTGACCCAGCTATTCTGCTGCTGGATATCTTCTTGAAAGAAAGAAAAGCACCATACCACAGTGCACCCAGGATTATAGTGGCACAGTTTGTAATAGCTAAATCTTGGAAACAGCCCAAAGGCTCATCAACTGAAGAATGGATAAAAAAAGATGTGTTTTAAAATACAATGGAGTACAACTCAGCTATAAAGAAAGATAAACTTGCGACATTTATAGCTAAATGGATGCAACTCGAGACTATTTCTTAAAAGAAATAAACCAGACACAGATGTCTAAATATCTTATTGTCTCTCTGGTGTGAGAAACTTAAAGAGTAAATAAGGACAAAAATGTATAATACATGATAAAAAATAGCAAAAAATTGTTCAAAAAGAAAGAGAAACTGTGAAGGGGGATAAGGGAAAAGAGAAAAAGTGAGAAAATAAAAAATAGAAGCAAAGCTTTTGTAAATAAGGAGGCAGGGGGATTGAAGGGAGGGGAGAAAATTGGGAGAAAAAGAAGAATCAAGATGTATAACGTACAGGTACAAATTCACTTTGATAAGTGTGATCATCATGTATATTTAAATTGTAGCAATAAAATTAATTTTAAAAAAGAATCGACCATAAACCCTCACTGCAGAAGTGAATAATAACACCTTGGTTATCCTCCTAGATATTTTATGCAACTCTAAAAACAAAAGTGAGTCATTGTGTCTTTATTATTTTATTGTAGACCTGCCTCCCACACCCAGAAGAGCATCTTTCTGTGACAATCAGCATTATGCATCACACTTTCAGTGGCTATATAATAATCCACTTTTAGACTATGATCAGGAATTGTTTAATGAAGATCTTATATTTTCATGATAGGTCAACATAGGTTTATCAGTTGCAACAAATGTACCACTCTGCTGATGGATGTGGGTAGTCAAGGAGGTTGTGCCCAGGTAAAGGCTGAAATAATATGGGAATTCTTTGTACTTTCATTGAACTTTGCTCTGAGCCTAAAATTACTCTAAAAAGAGTATTTTTTAACATTAGCAATGTCATTTTTGACATTATTATTTTGCATATTAATTTCTGCTATTGTAAATGATATTATATTTAGCATCTTTAATATTCTTCAATTTCTGCATCAGTTCTAATTATTTCCTTAGGAGAAATTCATGGAAATGAAGTATTTAGGCCGAGGAATATGTATATTTTAATACCAGTGGGCAACCATCCAGGGAAGAATTTCTCTGCCTAAGCCCTGAGGTTGTTCCATGTTCAGCTAGAACTCTGAATTATAACCTCATGCAGTCTCAGCCTTTGAGTACTCGTGACTTGCATATCAGATTATCAGTATATATTTATTAAATCAAGTTAGTTGAATATTTCCTTCATGTGGCCTTGATTCTAGCTCCCTTACGAACTGAAATCCTTTGTACATCTCAGAAACAAATAAGCAGGAAATGAGAGAATGCCTCCTACTATGTCTAAGTTCTTAACTAAGCTCAACTAATGAGTGGTGAACTATACCCCTGGGTCAAACCAGCCTGACTTTGCATGGCCTGCAAACCAAGAGCTGTTTCTAAATTTGTGAATGATTGAAAATAACCAAAGATGAACACCACTTTTGAAATGTGAAATTTACATGAAATTTAATGTCAGTGGTCATAAATAAAGTTTTATTGGAATGCAATGATGTATTTCCATCTTGTCTATTGCTGCTTTCGCCTTAAGAAGGTAGTCTTACATAGTTGGGACAGAGAGTAGAAGACCTACAAAGTCTAAAGTATTTATTATCTAGCCTTTTTCAGAAAAAGTCTGCTGAATTTTGAGATAGACAGTGGCCAACCCAAGATGATCAATTATAAACTCTAGAAAAAAAAATGAAATTTGCAATGATGTTATCACTAAATTAATATTCTTAGCTGGAATTGTCAGCACATCCATTGTGTGGGTGATCTTGTCTACGTTTTATTGTCCCCGCCATGGCCCCAGCATTCCATGGGAGAGAAAATCTAGCACCTTAGATTCTGGCTCTCCAAAATACTCAGACAAGGGGTTTCTGCTTTGAGCACTGACAACTTCCCAAGTTCACAGTTGCCGCATCATCGTACCAAGTCCTGAGGGCATGCTTTGGCTAGTGCGGCTGACGAGATGAAGTATAGCTCCCTTATTAACTTGTCAAAGTGCGGTGCAGCTGCAGCATTTGCTCACCCATTTGCTTAACTTAAATAAAGGTTGGTGGTTAGGCTTCTGTTGCATTGTGCTCTCCTGCTAATTATCAGTGTATTTGTTTTAGAGACAATTAGCCACCTGGTTCATTCTCCTGTCGAAGTCAGGTCATCATGAGTTACATCTGCTTTCAGGCCTCCTCAAGTCCAAGACATAATAAAAAGATGATGGCTATGATTATAAAGAGCGCGTGGGGCTGGGCATCGATGGTACAGCATATTGAATTCCCAAGGGGCATTGAGTTGCATCACTGTGTGTTCAGAGGCTCCTGTCTGCCAGTCACAAAAGAAGAATGTGGATTGAGAACTTTTATGTAGTGCCAGGAAACCTCTAGCAAGTGGTGAGAGTATTTGCAAAGGTATATGCTAATAATGGCAAGGTAATGTGAAACACAATTCCTCCCTGGGGCACTGTGCTGATACAACAACAACAACAAAAAACGACAAGTAAGCATGTCTTCGTGCTTGTGGAATTTGCATAAAACTGAAGTTGTTCAGACCTGTGGGTGTTGCCTTTTTAAAAAATGTGCCCGATAATGTGACATAATATTATGCATAATACACATTTGCTTTTATAATCCCATATGCTCTGGCAAAACTTAGCATGTTGGAACTAAGGCTACGTTATGTTAGATCCTTGTCAAATCACACTGAACATCAGGACATCCTCTGCAGCTTTCTGATCTTGTGGAGCTGAAGGTCTGTGATACTGAGGCAGGTTGCCTAGATGGAATATTGCACTCTGAGGATGATACTTTAGTGTAGAGAGGGGAAATCAAGTCTGAGGGTCTTGGTGTCATTGATCAAGCAACTGACTTTGCCTTGGAGGGCCTGGATTCAAAAAAGTGCAAGTGAGTGTTAATTTGCTTTGGCTACCTTTCTGCTAATCAAGTTGTGATGGTTAAGTGCAGTAGCATTGACTTGATTGACTTTGGGGCCTGCCAGGGACATTGGTGGAGTGCACTTCCAGAAGTGTCTGGGTAGGTCATAGTGTTGTGGACTTAGGGGTCTGCCTGGTACCTTGCCCCTTCCTCTCTGGTGCTGCTTTTTTGCTGTCCTTCCTGGCTGCCATGAACTCAGCAGTGTTGTGCCACCATGCCCTTTTGCCATGATGTTTCTGCTTTGGAGCCATTTGACTAAAACCAAATCCCCTGAAACCGTGAGCTGAATTAAACATCTTCTGTAAGCTGTGGATGTTGGGCGTTATGTCACAACAATGGAAGTTAACTAATATACAAGCAAAGACTCAATGAACACCACTAACTTCAGGAAAAAGTTAAGCATCTGCAGAAGGTACATCACAGATCAGCTAGACACACTCCACAAACCTTTCACTGTGCAAGAGGGTGGAATGCAACAGTGCATGCATGGCCCGAACTCAAAATTAGCAAATGGCTTATGCATGCAAAGAAATTTTAATTTACATAAAACTCAAACCATATGTGCAACTCTAGAGATAATAGCTCTTGGTACAAAGGCACAGTGAATTATTTTCAACATATTTTTCAACATATTTTCCAGTTTGAATCTGTAAAGACAACATAAGCAGAAAGCTAACTTGGTGATCCAGAAAGGAGCTTTCCAAGCTGAACCATGGTAGAGCATTAGTTCTATGGGATGTCACACTCAAACTAAGATTCTGTGGCCTCTTAATTTTGGGAAATAGGGGCTCAGCCAAAGTCACTAAGTTATATGTTAATGGAAGACTTTTAGGAGTCTCCCCTGTCACACTTCTAGGAGGAATAGCGGGTGACAAAGGTTTGTTGAGAGACATTTTTCCAAAGTATTAGCTCTGACTCAGGGCCTTATTAAAAACCCACAAATGAATGCCAGTAAACAGTTGGGGGCAGAAGACTTGTAAAATTGCAGCCTGGTAACAATTCTCATGCACCTGCTTATATTCTTTTCTTCTCTGGATCTTAAGTTTGGTTTTTTTCTTCTTGAAACAGCAGATCTGATGTCTGAGCACGAACGGTCTTCCTTAAAATTCTTTTAAAAATTGCTGCCTTGTGAAGCCTTAGGCTATTATTTGAAATGGTAAGAAATAATTTAGCTAATTGAATTGAGAAGTAACCCCTACAACTTTTGATCACATGCATAAAATCCATTAGTTTGAAGATAAATTGTGCAGTACAAAAGGTGTACAAATCAGTATGACTTGGTGGGATTTCCCTAATTTACTAATGCAGGAGAAAGTAATTCAGCTGGATTGTACATCACTGTTGGTGGCATGTGAGTCTTACTATTTGAAAATGTTTTCCAGTTATATAATAGAATAGGGGACATAAATAATACTGATCAAGTGAGAATGCAGGACCACAAAGGTTACTGTTGTACACACGTTGATTCATAACCCAAGTACTACAGAGAACGTACCCTTGGGACAGCAGCCCTGTACAAATGCATTTCTGTTGCCTAGGACTATTTTTGTGTTGTGTTTTTCCACAGACTTTCACAAAGCTGTTGTAAACTTAATCCTATTTAGCAATTACAGTGTAGTTCAATGGGCTCCATTCATTAAGCCATTGAAACTTAGATTTAAAGAATCATACACATTTCTGTTCCTCTGCACAAGTTGGGGAGGGGAATTTAAAATGGTATTCTTTATTGCACCTTTAATTCACGAATCAGACTTGGAGAACCTCAGAAGCCCTGACTGTTTTTAAGCGAGAGAAGCAATACTCCTGATAAGGCAGGTACAGACTGCATATGTGCTATTTATTTGGATATGAGAAAATGCATATCTTAACAAAATACATATGTTTACACAGTCACACATCAGCAGCCTTAGGGTTTTAAGTCTATTAGAAGCAGCTAAGAGAAGACCAAGTGCACATCATCCATGAAACCTTGATAGTTTGCAAAAGAAAGAGACAAATAGAGGCTTTGTCTCCTCTCAGGGCCCATTATTGAAGTAGTTCTACTGATTCTCGGCTTGTTCAGAGGGCGTAGTTTGAGATTCAGAGTCTGTGTTAGGACGTGACTCCCTGGCCAGATGCTGTCTTTGAACCCTTGTTCCTCAAGGCTATCACTTTACAACCCCCTTCCCCTCCTCAGAGTATAATTAAATAACTGTGCCTATTGTACCAGCCAACTGAGGCTGCAGGGATGACTTGAAGGAAACATATCACATTCACAAATTTCTCAGGTGTGTTCTGTAATCAAAATAAAAAAGTCTCAATGTGTTGGACTAGACAGGGTATTGGGAAATAGTACTAAGATGCTATTTGTGTTTGCATTTTAAGAAATAATGGGGAAAACTCCTAGCATCTTAGAAAATGTTTATATTACCCATGTGCTTGGGGGAAGTACAGAGTCATGAGGAAATTTTCATAAAAAAGCATAAATAATTTTCTTTCTGTGGAAGATGATGTCACTGAATTCAGAACTTTGCAGGGACAGACAGAGCAGGATGACATTGAGTGCCAGTGTCAGCACATGAGCACATGAGCACTGACTTCGGCAGTGTCTTCACACAGGTACACCACGTCGAGTAGCTATTCTCTCACCAAATCGCATTCACAAGGGCTAAGGGAATCACTTGGCCATTACAATGGAGAGTTATTTAATTATATTCTGAGGAGATGAGGAAGGTGGGAGAGTACAGTGCCTGCGTTTTGTACAATAGGATGAAAAGATGCATTGAAAAAGATGGGCAGGGAGGGGAAAGAGTTGTCAGTGTCATCTTTTACCTATTTCCAGGTGCCCAGCATGGGGAGAAGCACTCCCTGCGAGAGAGAATTAACTCCAGGGTGTAGCAAAACCCAGTGCTGGGCAACGTTCCAGGACCCCAACTGCCCGACCAATCCAGCAAATGGTGACCCTGGAACTGCATGAAGCCCTTCCCCAATCCCATGAGTAGCATAGTAGAGACTGCATCCCACCTGTAGGGGAGGAGGGCACAAAAGGTAATACAGGGGACTGACTCAGAGCCCAGGACCAAGCCCACACACCCAGTAGGACATGAAAACTCTATTTGCAGGCTGGAGCTCACACAGCCTCTGCACCAGCTCTGGCATCAAGCGGAGCACAGTGCTGCAGAGGGACAGACCTGGCTTTTAGCCTATTCCATTGCCAGTCATGGTGTGGGCCTCAGTGCAGCTCCCAGACTATGCACGTCCTGTGGCTGAAAGAATTTGGCGCAACTCAGCTTATCACTGGCTCAAGTGATCAAGGATCTGCCTTCAGTGGTATTCCAACAACATAGTATGGGACACTGCTTTCACTGGGGCAGGACAAGGCAGTAGAAACAGGATCCTGTCCTGGAACTTAGTGCTGAGCTGATGAAATCCAATACTGGGCAGATTTTAACAGTCTCAGCCCCAGGCCTACCTGTGGATGGATCCTCTGGAATAGCTCCAATGCTAGCAGAATAGGGACCAGGTGAGACTTCTACTCCAGCTAGTTTACTTATATATTCATCAGCTTTCTCATGGCTGGGACAAACGTTTGACTTGGATCCAGGGGATTCAGCCTGTGTTGAAATAGATCAAAGGCAGAAACATGGTAAAAAGGAAAGCAGAGAAAATCTGCTCACCTCATGACAGGAAGCAGAGACAGAAGAGAGGAGTCTGAAAGGGAGATGTATTCTCTAAAGGCCCGCCTCCCAGGACACACCTGTTCTGGCCAGGCCCTACATCCTCATAACACATGTAGGTGTTGTATCAGTTAGGGTACACACACACACACACACACACACACACACACACTGTTTGCAGAGTCAGGGGTAGAAGAGTGCAGAAGAGCTATCTAAGCACTAGAAAGCCAGAAAATCCAGTCAAAAGTTGAAAGCTTGGATTTTGCTGCAGAGTTCAGTACAAGTCTGAATGAAAAACCAAAAGGTCTGTATTGGGAGTCTGAAAAGTCTGTACCAGAAGCCAGCAGAGTCTGTGCCGGAAGCCTGAGGAGACTGAGCAGAACATCCAAAGGCAATAGTGAGCACTGGCACTCCTCTGTAGCAGTGAAAGAGGAGACTTTCTTTTTCTTTCCTTATTTATTCCATCCAGGGTACTAAACTCTTGATTGGTTCCACCCGCATCTAGGTTATGTCTTTCCTAAGTTTATGATTATAAGTCAGTCATTCAGACACCCTCAGAACTGTATTGCACTGATCTGCTAGGAGTTTCTTACTCCAGTCACGCTGACACAACAGTGACTGTCACAGTCATGAACCCATCAATGGATCAGTCAGTCCCCTGGTGAGTAGAGCACCCCCTGCTCCAGTCACATTTCAAAAGCCTCACCTTTGAACACAGGAGTCTTTTGGGGAACATTCTAGATCAAAATCATGAGAGCTTGTGACTTGTGCCAGCTGTCTTGGGACACTTCAGTAATGGGCAGCCCATTGAAATGTGGGCTTCGATCTCAGTCCAGTGTTGGACTGGCTTTGGTGGTTTTGAGGACTCAACATGTACAGGACACACTTGGTGACTTCGGTGACACTGGTGTAACTTGCAAGCCTTGGCCTGGTTACTCCGTGGTGACTGCCCGGAGACAGGCAGAACTCTGCAGTGTCTATGCACAGGTTGGAAGCTGGATGAGATGTAGGCCTACTCTGGCCCCTGTGTGAGATTTGAGCTCTTACGGTGCTTTCTTGTTTCTAAGCAATACACCCGCAGTGTATCTGGGACAAACCTGGTCTTGCATGGTCCTTTCATACTGAAACAAAAACACTAACAACTTACCAGGATCCAAATGCTGCTGGGAAAACTGAATCTGTATGCTAGTTAGTGCTGAAATTGTGCAAGTGACTGCAGGACCCTAATAAGAATGAATGTCCTGCTTAGAATTTCTGGAAAGATAGGATGGATCAGGAAGATTGAAATAAATAACTGATTGTTCAATGCCCTTTTAATCCCCACCCCCCAGAAGAATGAAGAAACCTTATAGGAAATTGAGATGTTTGTTTGTTTTGGTACCAGGGATTGAATGCAGGACCCTGCACTTGCCAGGCAGGTGCTGTGCAGCTCAGCTAAATTGCCAACCCTTCGAAGAAATTTGGGACAGTATTAAATGAGCAAATATTCAGATGTTTGGGGTTCAAGAGGGATGGAGGGTAGAAAAAGGGTACAAAGATTATTCAAAGAAATAATAACAGAAAACTTCCTAAGCTTAGAGAAGTATATAAAGACCTAAATACAGGAAAGTCTTAGGTCACCAGTTGAATTTCACTCAACTAAGTCTACCCAAAACATGTTAATTAAGCCCTTACAGGTGAAAGATAAGATTCTTAAAGCTGGAAGAAAATTCATCTGATAACTGACTTCTCAGAAGAACTCTTACAGAACAGGACAGAATGAATGAGATTTTCATAATACTGAAGGGAAATACTCAATCCAGAGTACTGTACTCAGTGAAGCTAACCTTTAGAAATGAAAACAGGACGAAGAATTTTCAAGCAAACAGAAGTCAAGAGGATGTATCTCCACCAGATGTGTTGTATAAGAAATGCTAAATGAAATTCTTTACAGTGAAAGAGACATTAATGAGCAAAGAGAGAACATTGAAAAGTATAAAACTTATTAGTAAGAGTAGTTATACAAACTAATTCAGAATGTCTTAATAGTGTGTGGTACATAAGCCATTTATATCTTAGATGAATACTAAAAACAAACAATTAAAATAATAATAGCAATGTTAATGTGCTAAGTGATAGGAAATAGAGAAATAAGGAAAATGTGCTACGAAACATTCAAAATGTGGAGAGGAATGAAACACAACTGGAAAGTTTCCTTATGAGTACATTTCCTCCTATTCTTTTGTTCCTTTGTTCTTTTGTTTCTGTTGTTATGCTTATGATAATATTAAGTTGCTATCTTTTCAAAATAATTCATTACAATGTAAGATTTTTTTCTGGGGTTCATGGTAACCATGAAGCAAAAATTCATAACAGGGAAACCAAAAATAAGCAAGGAATCAAAATTATTAGAATAATTCACTTTACCACCAAGGAAGACTGTAAAAGGGAAAGAAAGAAAAGGAATATGATAACAACTAGTCTACAAATTATATAATGGCCATAGCAAGATGTGCTATGAACAAATACTTGACTCTGGGAGCAAATACCTGACACTCACAACTTAAAGGTGGAAATGGTTTATTTGGCTCGTGGTCTGAGAAGTTTCAGCCAATGATTGGCTGGATCCAAGGCAGGAACATTAGTTTGGAAGGGCATGATGGAGCAAAATTGCTCAGTTCATGGCAGCTGGAAAGCCTAGCAGGGGAAGAGTGCCACACAGGTAGGTCCAAGGGACCACATCCACAGGTATACCTCTGTGATCCACATGGGGACCTTGCAGAGGGCTTCACTGATTCTCTGAGTGGCTCCTAAGACAACTGAGTTGATGGTCTACTTTAACTGTCACAATTACCTATCAATAATTAGTTGATAAATGAATTGGGCACTATAATTAGGAGACACACCTGGCTGAATGGATTTAAAAAAACAAAACAAGACCAACTGTATTCTACTTCCAAAAGACTCATTTCACCTCTAAGTGCACATATAAATAGAAAGAGAAGGATGAAATAAATTACTTTACTCAAATAGAGACCAACAGAAAGTAGGAGTGGCCATATTTACATCAAATAAAGTAAACTAAATTAAAAAATACTAAAAAGATAAGGGAAACCATAATATAGTGATCAAGGGACCAAATCAACAAGAGAATATAACAATTCTAAAGGTATATGCACTTAACATCGGGGCATTTAAATGCATAAAGCAAGTATTAATAGGCTAAAGGAGAAGATAAACTTCAGTGTAATAACAGTTGGAGATTTTAACACCCCATATTTAGCAATAGAGAAATTATCCAGAAGGAAAACTAGAATCAATGAAGAAATATCAGAATTAAATTGTACCAGAGACCAAATGAACCAGACATCTGTACATTATTCCATACAGCATACACCATCTGTGGAACATACTCCAGGATGGATCACATTATATGCTGCAAAACAAGTCATGATACATTTTTTTTTAAAAAAAAATTGTAATCATATGACTATCTTTTTTGACCAAAATGCAATAAAACTAAAAAAACTTTGGAAACTATACAGATACATAGAAATGAAGTGAGTAACTTTTGGACAACAAATGGATCAAGGAAGAAGTCAAGAAAGAAATTTAAAAAATTTTTGAAACAAACAAAAATGGAAATACAACATATGAAAACCTGTGGAACACAGCAATATCAAACTTTATCAAAAAAGTTAGTAGGAAACTATCACCCTCATCAAAAAAACACAGTCTCACAGAAGTGACCTATCCCTGCATCTCAATAAGCTGAAAAGCAAGAACAAACTAAACTCAAAATTATAGGAGGAAAAAAATCATCCACTTGAGCAAACAGAAAAAAATGGAGAATAAGAGAAAAAATTTAAAAAAAATCAGTGAAACAAAGAGGCAGTTCTTTGAGAAAATCAAATAAATGGACTCTTAACTAGACTAAGTAAGGAAAGCAAAGGCTCAAATAAGCTCAGAGATGACAAGGGAAATGCTACAAATGACACCAGAAATACACAAGGTTATTAAAGATTATTATGAATAATGATATTATTATAGGCCAACAGATTTGAAAATGTGGAAGCAAGTACAGTCCTGTACATACGCTCCTTTACCATAGTAAGTCATGAAAAACACAAGGCTTGAACAGACCAGTCACAGGCAATGAGACTGAATCAGCTGTAGAAATCCTCCTTCAAAGAAGAGTGCAGCAACAGAGAGCTGTTAAATTCCACCAGATATTTAAAGGAAAATTAATACCAATTCTCCAAAGTTGTTCCAAAACATAGAAGGGATTCTTTCAAACACATTTTATGAGAAGCACCATTCTGCTATAAAACCAGAGAAGGACATATCAACAATAATAAAATATTGCACATCAGTGTCCTTGATGAATACAGATATAAAGATCCATGAGAAAATATTAGCAAACTTAATCTGAAAGCACAATAAAAAGATTATTCACTGTGGTCAAATGAGATTCATTCCAGGCATATAAGAATGGTTCAATATACATGAATCAATAACTGTGATAAACATATAAACAGAATAAAGGACAAAATCCTCCTTGGATGCATAGGGCATTATATAAAGTTAAATATACCTCCATGATAAAATATCAAGCAAATTAGGTGTACGAGGAAAGCACTTAACCAAGATAAAGGCTGTTGATAGTAAGCCAATAGCTGACATTATTTTGAATGAAAAGAAGTTGAAAGCTTTCTGTTTAAAATCTGGAGCAGGACATACATGCCCATTTTCACCACCTTTGTTCAACATAGTGCTGTAAGTCCTGGTCGGAACAGATAGGTTAGTGAACATTCAAATGGGAAAAGAGCAGATAGGACATTCAATAGGAAAAGAAGTGAAATGGTAGCCATAGATGATGTGAGCTTACATATAGAAAAGCCCTCAAATCTCTGTGAAAAGTTACTATGACTAACAAATTCACCAAGGTTGTAAGATATAGAATTGGCATACAAAAATCAGCAACATCGACATAGGTTAATAGCATGTTATCTGAAACAGAAATTAAGAAAGCAATCCATTATAACAGCCGCAAATAACAACACATATGAAATTTAACCAAAGAGATGAAATGTCCCTACTATGGAAATTATTCTAATATTTTATGTAAAATCACACAGACACACAGACACACAGACACATGGACACACACACACACATACCCCAAATAACCAAAGTCATTTTGAGCTAAAAGAACAAAGCAGCAGCCATTATACTATCTGACTTCAAAACATACTACCAGGCTGTAATAATCAAAACAGCCATGGAAACTGACATACACACTAATGGATAAGAACAGGACGCTTAGAAGCAAACATACTTATCTCCATCTGATTGAATTTTTTCCTTTATTGAATTTATTGATACATTTTAGATACCCATCACAATCACATTCAGCACTGAGAGTTTGTACATGATATATCTTTATTTTTTGTGGTAGCAAAGATTGAACTTGGGCCCTTGGGCTTGCCAGGTGGCATGGTGCCATTGAGCTAAATCGCCAGTCCCTGACTGATTTTTCAAGAGGGTGCTAAGAACAGGCTTTGGAGAATGGAGTTCTTCCATATGCAGAAGAGTGAGGTTAGATTCCTATCTTTCATAAATTATAAAGATCAACTAAAATAGATTAAAGAATTAAAAGTAATACTAGAACCATTAAACTAGTTGAAGAAAACAAGGAAAATACTTCAGGCACTGGAATGGGCAAGGATTTTGTGGGGGGCAATACCCAAAAAGCATAAGAAACAAAAGCAAAAATAAACAAGATTACATCAAAATAAAAAACTTTTGTATAGTAAATAAAACAACAGAGTGAAGAAACAGCATATAAAATTTAGAAAGTATTGGTAAAATATATATGACAAAGGGTTGATATCTAACTTATATAAGGAACTCCTAAAAACTCAATAACAGAAAGCTAAATAACTCAAACTAATTTTTTTTTTTAAAAAAAACAGCTCTAAATTGATTTTTCAAAAAAAAACATTCAGGTGGCCACCAGGTATATAAAATATCCTCCACACTGCCAATCATCAGGGAAATACAAATCAAAGACAAGGTGAGAAATCTGCTCATTCCAGTAAGAATGGCTAATGTTAAAAAGACTAAAGACAGCAAGTGATGGTAAGGATGTTGAGAAAGGAGAATCCTATGCCTTGGTGATAGGAAAGTAAATTAGTGCTGCCATCACTATATGAAAGTTTCTCAAAAATTAAAAATAAAACTATGACCTGATCCAGCAGTCTCATTAGTAGGCATATATTTAAAGGCAATGGAATAAGAATGCCAAAGAAACACCTAGGCCTCTATGTCTTTTGAGGCACTATTCCTAATAGCCATGAAAAGGAAAAAAAGATCTATCAGCTCATAAATGAATAAAGAAAATAGGGGTAGCTAAACACAGTGGAATACTGTTCAGCCATAAAAATAAAGTCTTGTTATTGGAACTAACATGTATGAACTGGAGTTCACTGTAGCAAATGAAGCAATCCAGGCACAGAAAGATGAGGGCCTCACGATCTTACTCGTAGTGGAATGTAAAAATGTTCATCTTTTAGATGTGGAGAGCGGAACGGTGGTGACCAGAGGCTGGGGACAGTCGGTGAGAGAGAGGAAGGGAAAAATGGACCTCCGAGTACCGAGTTACAGTTAGGTAAGAATGAGGCTCTGGTGTTGTGTGGCCCCAGAGCGAGTTGAGGGGTGATGACAGACAGCAATATTAGAGTGCACATCTCAAAAAAGCTAGAGAAATGTGTTTTGGAAGTTTTTACAAAGACAAAATGAAAAATAAGGGGATAAATATATTTATTCTCATTTTTCCATTATGCTTTATATACATATGTAAAATATAGCATTGTACCCACTAATATGTACTTTTATTTTTTATATGTCAATTAAATTTTTTTAAAAATGAGAACTTTACAACTAATTAATTTTTCTTTAGTTGATGAGAGTTCATACTAAACTTGGGATTGACCTAAAATTTTGGGATATTAGTTTTCATCTTTCAGGTATAAGATTTTGAGCTTTTAATATTTATTCCTACTTCATACTCTTATTGTGTGGTGCCTTGAAAAAAATGGAACAGACTTTATAAATACTTTGTTTAGGGTAGCTGGTACAGACAATTACCACTTAAAACCCCTGTCACAAACCAGATATCAAACAAAATTAAAAACTAATAGCAGAGTTTTGTTATAGATCTTCCACGTGATCGCCTCTCTTTAATGAGGGATCTTCTGGTGAGATTTAAAAACTCTTAAGACACAGGCTTTCTTCAGCGGATGATCTTTAGCGCCTATTACTTTGAATACTTATAACCTACCCTGGTTTTCCTCTTTTTGGTCCAGATCATTGCATTTTAGGGGTCGGTTCAGTCTAAGAAAATCCCTTTTCTTCCTCCTCTTAGCCCTCCCGGAACTGCCTCCTTCCACAGAAGCTCCTGGGGGAGGCTGTGGCCGCAGCAGCTTCAGGGACCCTGGGCAGCCACCATGCCACCTCCCCCGTGCGTGTCATCTCACTCAATCCCAGAAAAGCTCCATAAAAAGAAGGCAGCTGGAGGTGGCTGGAGTTGGACCACAGTTCTCAGCCAGAGTAAAACCAATGAAAATGAGTAATGGGCCCAGAAATTCTAAATAGTAGACGTTTTAAATGGAGACTCCAGAGAACCGAGGAGCCAGCGTTAATTCAGTGTTGAACACTACACTATAAAAGAATTGTTTTTAAAATGTGAAAGAAAAAAAAAGCCTACAGGAATGTCCAAACTGTTGAAGGGCTCACTGTCTGTCCCCGATAAACATCCGGCACATTTTCCTCTATTTCTCTGGAGAAGAGCTCTCAGAAGTTCCCTGACCTTCAGAGAGAAATTCCAGGGAGTTCATGGGAACCCCAGCATGATTTTGCTTCTTGATCTGTGCAGGGATTCTCAGTGTTATCCTCCCACTGATTCTTAAATTTAAGGTCTCCTTTGTTACCCACCAATCCCTCCATTGAATATTCACCTTTTGGTTAGTTGTGGTGGCCTCTGCTTCTCCTCTTGGGGTCCTCGGAGTGATAAACCCGGAAGGGAAGCTCCTTGCTAGAGTTTCTCTCACCACACCGGCTGGCACTGGGGTCTCACTATGAAGGTTCTTGGTTCTTTTCAGGAAGTAGACGAGAACCGAGCGAGCAAAACTGTCCAATGTTGTGTTCCAGCGGCATGGCTTCGAAATTAGATCGTAGATTCTGAAACCACACACCATAAGTTCTAACCAAGCCGGCCATTTGTTCGTAGTCTGGCCCCAGACAATTTGCTTTACCTCTTAAAGTCTTAGTTTCCTGTCTGCCAAGCGGAGATAATAAAGGTGACCTCCGAAATAATGAATTGGAATGTATAGAATACCTATACTATAAGTACTTTATACATAATAGGTGCTAAACAAAATTTGGCTGCTGTTGTGATTATTGGATTTAAGTAATAAGTATAAAACTTCACGTACTGAACAAATGTACACCTTCAGTCACAATGTGTGCATGACACACATTTATACAACAATTAGGTCTTCTTACAAAGCAATGTGCTTGAGTAGAGGTCAATGAAATAGAAAGCCATGAAAATGAAAAAGTGTGTGTGTGTGTGTGTGTGTGTGTGTGTGTGTGTGTGTGTGTGTGTGTGGTTGAATTTGGGACCTTGTGGTTGCAAGGCAGGTGCCAGAACCACTGAGCTAAATCCCTGGACCCCAAAAAAGTGTTTGTAAACCAAAACATTCAGAGAAAACTTAATTGCAAATTGGGTCTTTTGCTGGATCCCAGATGGCATGGAGGGTTTGACAGGTGGACAGAACAGATTAGACCATTCTGTTATCAGCGTATGAGACTGAGGCAAAGTATAGAAAAAGAAGAAACTTGGTTAAAGGACCATCTGTCTTACACTGAGGAATGGATCATGCCTACTGCACGTTACATGCTCTGGAACACTTGCGAATGCAGGAAGAAAGGTGTTTTGAGGCCTTCAATGACATGAAATGAGATAAAGGAAGGACTTGGGTTTAAAATGAGTTATTTGTGCCCAGTGCATTGGCAAAAGGCAAGACCCAAAAATAGTAACAGGAATGTTATTCCAAAGAGGTCCATGGTAGTCTAAACAAAAAGAAACTCAGAAGTAGTTTTGAGATTGGGGTGACAATGAAAATTTCCAACAGTTGAACTTCTATAGGGCTCAGGCAGTGAGAATAGAAAGAAGAACTATCAACAGGACTAAGGAAAATATCTGTCACCCACTTTCTACCAAACTATTTTGTTTTGCTGTCTTCAAAAATGCTTTGAAAATCTGCAAGTCCTACACTAATTTATGTGTTTACTTGTTTGCTGCCTACTTCCTCCTCTAGAATGTATTTGGGAAAGCAGAAATTTTATTGTCCCTAGAATGTAAACTAATGTGTAATTTGTGTGTACTAAACATAGTTCAAGAAGAACTTTTAAGCCACAGAAATGGTCCTAGGACTGCAGTGGAGACTAAAAGAAACAGAAATTAGAACAAGCTGATTTGGGTCGAAATAGGACAGCACTTACACATCTATTTGTCCTTTAATCTTAACAGCCATTGAGCACTGATATGGAAGTCATGCAGATTGGTTGGCAAAGTCTAGACCTTGACATTGGATCACTTCCATTTGAGCCTCAGGCTCCACCCCTTTCTACTTGTGAAGGGACAGACTTTGGACACATGACTAAGAGTCTTAATTTCCTCATCAGTACAAAGAGGATAGTGGTAAAACTCCCTACACAGAGTCAAGGGGAAAATTAATGATGATATATGTGCGAAACTCCTCTGCACTTGAAGTAAAATGTTAAAAGAATATTCTGTGATTATCTTCTCAGTTTCACTTAGTCTTTGATTCGTTTCCAGCTGAGTTTGTGCTCTGCTCTTACTAAATGTCTCTGATGCACTTGCGTTCACACTTGGATTTTTTTCAAATAAGGCCACATACATCAAGGTCTTTGTACATGGTTTTTAAGAATGCTTTATCTTTTTATCTCCAATGGTTAATTTCTAGTTGTTCTTTGGATCTTTGTTTAGATATTATTTCTCCCAAGTAATCCTTTCTCACCTCTCGCATCTCCTCTTATCTGGTTAGAAGACTCTTTCCTTTGATACTTTGTCCTCGTTATAGGACTCACCACACCTTTTCCCTGGTTAGCCTATTGTCTCCATATGGGCTGAAAATCCTGTCCTAATTCCATGTAGTCTTTCCACCATTGAATGTAAGAACCACAATCAGAAATAGTTGGTAAATGAGTACTTTTCATTTTCTCAAAGTCCGCATAGATTTAAGAGAGGCTGAGTAGAATTGAAGATGGGCGAGAAATGTTATGGACAGAATACACAGGAATGGAGTTGAGGTAGAGACAGTGCCTTATTTGTTGCTTTCTCCCTTACAATTCTAATAAAAATGAGAATGGGATGCTAAGTTAAGTATTGACTTGGAGATCTGTCATGTAAGCTTTTGAAATCAGTAGACTCTCTAGGTTAAAAGCTTCATACTCTATTGATGACATTTATTTTATGTGTGTTTAAACTTGTCATGATTTAACATTTAAGACATTTATACCTTTGCCTATAATTTCAGAAAATTAAAGAGGCAGTCATTTTGGTCAAGGGCAAATGCTTACATAATTATCAAATAGTTACTGTGAACGCAGGTATAAGGGAGAACCATAATTAATTGGGTGATTTTATACTAGTGGTGGTGTCCTAAGTAGCTGGTGGTCAAGGAACTTTAATCAAGGGAAGAACCTAACATGGTCTTGCAATGATTTACTATTTGAACAATGAAATAATAATCCACCTCACATGATCTGTGTCTATTTTAATAAAGTTAAAGTGAAATTTATATGATGATACGTGTCTTAATGTGGTTTTTAAAAAAAACAACTACTGTATTTTTGACATTCTGAGAAAAAGATAGGAACCCTACTGAAGTGGGTTATTTCTGTTTCCTTAGGAATTTACCAGCACTACATTCTGCTGGTAAAACCAAGTTCTTAATAGATTTTAGCTGACAGAGTGGACATTGTTGGGATATTTGAACATGTCATTACTCAAGCAATTTAAATAACTTCATACATAAGCCGACAGGCTTGTATTCTAAATACTATCGTTAATGATGTTTTATTCTAGCTTTCACAAGTTTTTTCTATTACATGAATAAAATTCATCTGTTTCTAGAAAAATTTTATTGAGTCCTGGGTCACCAGGCACCCGCTTTCTTCATGATCCAGCCAATGCACGTTTGTAGAAATAAAAAATAGATTCTTTTTCAAGAAAAGAGAGGAAACCAGCTATCATGGTTGAGAAACCATTTGTTCATGAGGATAAAGCCAATACATTTACCCTTGGCCATTTTGCTTGGAGCCCAAGTATATTTGATTCGTAGTTTGGTCTTTCACTTTGGTGACTTACCTCATTTTTCATTATTTGCCTACTTCTGTCAAGAACAATCATTGTGTTCCCCAAGAGGCTAGCAATACCCTGGAAGCCAATGTATTTAGAAAAAGTGGAATCCAGTGATTTGATTCATTTGGATAGTCACCAAATGCCTCCTAGATACAAGGCATGGTGCAAGGTGTCTTCGGGGATGCAAAAAAGATGGTCCTTGGCTTGAGAAAACTTGAAGTTAGAGAGAAACCAGAAAAATCTGCACAAATAGAATGATTTGTATATGTCTTCTGGAAGAAATAAAATCCTTCTGTGGGGAAAAAAACATTATTGCAGCCAAAACCAACTGTATGAGTATTTATATAAGGTAACTGAAAGTGAATATTTTTGTTAATACTTTATGTTCTATCATAAAAGAGATACTGTGATAAACTTTTTGTTTTACAACTTGCTCTAGAAAAAGCAAGCTTGCTGTGCCAATCTCACATATCCATTTGCTTTAAAAACTAGTATAATGATTCATTTTGACTTAGGGTTGTCATATAATATCTTAAGAGGACAGAAGTTAAAGCTGCTGCTCTGTCTCAAGGAACTAAAAAAAATCAACATTTTGGACAAAATATGATTTGAATTTCAGCATATTTTGGCTTATCATTTTCTTCTTCTTTTGTTTAAAGTTTACCTTTTTTGGAATAGTATGCTATTTTTAGAACTTAATGAGATTCTTAATAGGCTATATCCCTATTGACTTCCAACTAAATTATTTAGAAAAGAAAGAAAATACTATAAGAGTTATATATCTAAATCTATTTAGAATTCTAAACTTAATCTATACCTAATCTGTATGTATTTATTCATATATTTATACACTTATAGTTGGTATGAAACTCACAACCATGGGCATTTTTAAACCATAGAATTTCCCTTTGTATGTAGATTTCCAGGAGATGAAATACAAACATTTTTAACAAAATAAAATCTTTAAGTTCTTAACCTTCAAATACAATGATAAAGTTCTACTAACTTTTTAGGAAAGCAGATCTTCTCTGTTGCCTATTTAAGTTTGGTGATAACACTCATAGTAATGAAATTATAAAAGACAAATTGATTATGACACCCACATTGTGGCAAGATCTGTTTCTCTAGCCCTGGACTTTGGATTTAAATCAATTCCCAGGGAAGAGGACACACTTCATTGAGCCACTAATGTTTCAGCCAGGGTCCCACTGATCACGTGTCTCTGGCAACTGTTCCTCCAAGGATAAGGAACAGTAGAGCAGATCTAAATCTGACCCACAGCCCAGAGCTTCGAGCCCTTAGTCCAACCAACCTCGCTCAGCCCAATAGCAGCCAGTCTGTTAGAGAATATGGGAATATATGATTGTATCTACAATTCGATACATTGTAGGGAGGTTCATTATTCAGTATTATCACAGCAGTAACTGATAAATACATGTCATCTCCAGAGATTTTTTATCTAATCCCATTCAGAAGATATAAGTATGAAAACTTCCAGAATGCTTCTTTCTGCAAATGTCTCTAATAGTGTTTACAACGTAATTTGAATATTTAGAAATTTTAACCAATTTAGAATGACTCTTCTCTGCATTGGAAGGACTAACTTGGTAAAAAACCTGTTCTGAGTGACTTCTAGATATAATACACATTACTTTCTGTCTTCAAAAGATATAAATACTGACCATAAATTGTTCAGATGTAAGTTGGGAATTTAATACTTACATGAATTCTGAGCATTAGTGAATTATGTGTGAAAGTAGAAGTTTTTAGAAATACTATGCTGCTTTTAAAATTTCTTCTCTTGGGTTTCAGTAAACTTTTCACTCATAAGCTGTCTAATTTTCCAAGTAGGGAAAAAAAAAAAAAAACAAAAACCTCATATCACAAAGAATGCAAGTGTGAGGAGCGGTTAGTTCCAAACTGCCTGCTGCTTTTCAGCTAGGATTGTGTGCAGTTTATGTCAAAACACTTCAGCAAAGAAATACAAATACAGACTAATGTTTGACTTCTTTTGTTGTGTTGAACTGGAGCCAGTGAAAGTATTTATATATAAATCCACTTGTGAAATGCATAACCCTCTCAATGTGACTTATATGTTTAAGGCTTAAAGAGAATTCAGGTTGATTGACAGGAAGTACTGCTCTTACGATGTCAAAGTGTATGCCTTTGCTTATGTGGAAACTTTGACATTCACTCTTTTCAGTGGGGGATGTTTATCTTCTAATTAAGTGCTACTGCATTAGCAGTGAACATTCACTTGCCCTACTGTGTGTGTTGTAAAGCATAAGCCTCCAACACACCCTTTCTCATTCTTCTCTCGATAAACTTGAAGGAGACAAACCTTCTGAAGCTCCAAGTCTATGCCTAAAATATCTACTTCGACGTTGCCTGCGGGCAAAATAGATTGCTTTGCTGTTTTAAACACTTGAACATAATGTAGGTATAAAAGAGAGTCCTGTCATATGGAGTCAGATATGTTCTTCCTCTCTCAAACAGTAATACCTATAACACCCTGTTTTCTTCTGTTTAATTCTGTGAGGAGCTAAGATGTGCTTTTACAAAATCTATGGTTTAGATGAGCTTCTGTGGATGGATACAACAGAAAGGAGCGCTGGCACACCGAGCGTCTCAGAGCCCGCGCAGGAATGTCATGCCTCCATTTTTCAAAAACTGCATCCTCTTATTTTGTTGAACTTTAGTACCTTGTTTAAATTTTTATTGCATTCCCACACAGTGTTATGCATAAGTATATAAGAAATGCCATAACAGATTAGGCCAATGGTCCATCTTGCCTGCCTCTGAGGGCTGTTGTGTGGGGAGCCAAGGTTGTCTTTCTTGTCGTTACTCTGAAAACATTAGGGATCCACCGCACACATCCCTTATATTCCCTTAATATTCCATTAGAGATCAGCATCTGAGACTTTTCCTAAGCCTTTTAAAACTTATTTATAGTTTCACCTTTTGTGATATGTTTGAGACAATAAGATCACTGGGTGATTTGTATTTCTAAAAAATGCCTTCTTCGAGTTTCAAGAGTTTCTGAGGCCTAGGATGTTGAGATTTGTCTATGAAACTCATTTTCTTGATTACTTAGAATTCAGTTATATGGTTGGCTGCCTCTAATGTGGCTCCCTGTGTTCTCCAAATCCTGGTATCCATAAGCCTTGATATAATTTCCTCCTGCTGTGCCTGGCCTGTGCCTAGAAACTGACTTCTAATAAATAGAACATGGCAAAAGTGATGAAATCTCCAATGCAAGATGAGGTTGTGAAAGACCGTAACTTCCATTTTGCTTGCTCTCTCTCACTGTTTCATGTGCTTGCGTTGAAGAGGCAGAGTATCATCTTGTGAGTGGCCCAAAAGAGCGTCCACATGATAAAGACCTAAGGGCAGCCTTATCTTATAAGCTTTATCTTATGATAAAGACCTAAGGGCAGCCTTCGACCAATAGCCTTGGAGGGCACACACCCTACCAACAGTCATCTGGGGATTGGCAGTTGATCTTTCCCTCACTGATCCTTCAGGGGGGCAATGAAAGTGGTTGATGACCAGCTTTACCTGAAGTGAAGTTGGGATCGCTGGGAACCATTTTAGGAAGAGTCCATTATAGAAATAAACAAGGACTGGGAAGGTCCTTGTCTCAATTTATTTTGATAATATATTTGAGATAATCCTGCCATTGAACTCCAGTGGTTTGCCATATTGGTCCTCCAAAGCTATTTTGATCTTTTCAATTCTAAGATACACTCTCCCTCTCAGATTATTTAGGTTACTTAAAAAAAAAAAAGAAGCAGAGCATGACCCTTACACTGTTTGATATGGTGGATACACCACTTTGTTATTTCTGTCTAATAGACCACCTTAAAACAGTAACTGTTTATTTAGCTCCTGATTGTATGGGTTGGCAGTTTAGACTGGGCTCAGCTGGCTAGTTCTAATCTCAGCTGCACTCCTTTATGTATCTGCCATCGGCTGCTGCTGGTCAGCTAGCAGGCGTTGCTGATCTCGGAGAGATGCTCTCACATCTCCAGGCCTCAGCTGGGATTAATCAGCCGACTCAATTGTGCTCCATGTGATGATGATCCAGCAGGCTCTCCCAGCCTTGTCCACATGGCGATGGCAGGGTCCCAAGAAAATGAACAGAAGCAAGGCCCCTCGAGTCCTAGGCATAGAACAGAAACATCTGTCACTTGTGCCACATTCCATTGGCCAAATCAAGTCACAAGGGCAACCTAGATTTATGAGGTAGGAAAGCACATTCTACTTCTCGCTGAGAAGAAATGCAAAGTCACTCTCAAAGAGTACAGAGACACAGAGAGTGAATAACTGTGGCTATTTTTGCAATCTACAAGCGGCCCTGATTTAATGTGGAGTCTCTTCTGATCATAACACAGACTGCTGCCGTGTTCAGTGGTGCCTATTGTTACCAAGGCTATACTGCCACTATTAGGATCTCATTCCAATTTTATCTGTGTGATTCCATGCCTCAGTTTACTTATCTGTATGGTGAAACTATTTAAAGTCTATAGTCTGTAAAATCACTATACATATTTAATGAGCTAATATATAAAAGGATGTTAGGGCCAGTAAGTGGTAAACAGTTGGCTATTGGTATCAAGATAATAGCCTATAACAATTATTTACTTCTAGGTTTGTTTCTCCACCAGGCCTAGACTCCTTGAAGGAGATGGCTTCATGCATTTACTCCTGAATCAAAAATTATTGAGCCTCAGCTACACAGTGATGCCTAGGAGATGAGACACAAACCTCCACCTGTATTATTTTCAACCCCATGTATATTCATTTCACTGTCAACCTTCCTCAGATTCGGACTTTGAACCTCTTTTATAATTTCTTTGTGCTTTTGTTTTTATTGTTGCTTACATCTGATAATTGTTTTCAGACATTTTTGATGATCTCCACTGTATCTTCTGATTATCTTTCTGATTAACTTCCTCTGAGGGGGTCCAGCCTCAAGAATTTTAGAGTAAGAAGGCTGTGGCTTCTGTGTGTGTATTTTCCAAGGACTCTGAATTTGTGGTAGAAATAATATATTTGACTTTATATTCATTCAGCCAATGGTGGTACCACCTAGCTTTTCTTTCTCTTGGCAAATGAGTATGGTGATCACTCAGCTGGGGGCAAAGAATTCTTTCAGTCATTTTTGGCAGGCAGCGGAGCTCCTTAGTACCTCAGGTCTTTGCATTTGCCAGTGGGGAATAATGCTAACTCCCCTACTTCACTGTATGGTCCTAGTGGAAAACAAATTAAAGAATAGGAACAAACAAAATCAGAGAATGTCTTAACAATGTTAGGGAAAGAGTATCAACACTTATTCAGAAGAAAGGTAGAGAGTGCAGTGGAGGCTAGAAATCTGTAAAGATCCAGGAAATTCTCAGGACTATAAGGGTCTTGTATCGGTTTAAAGGTTTTTGAGAAGTGAAATTTTACTTATTATTATGACTCCATTCCTTTTCTATCATTCCCAACTTTCTTCTTCTTCTTGAATCTAAATCAATGCTGAAAATGAAAGCTTCTACATGATGTAAAATTACTGCTTGTAGTAACTATAAAATGTTGTGTGTACTTCATTTCAGTAAGTACAATGTGTGCTGCTCCAGTTTTATTCGACTCTATTAGGTATGCAGCCTATTTTCCAGAATGAGTTATCTCTTCTTAGAGGTTGGTTATATACCTCCTCTATTTTGTAAACAGAATTTCCATTAAAAATGAATTACTTCTCCTTAGAGCTTATTGATGGGGCCGACACATTGCTAAATTTCTTTTCTGAGCCAAGATTTGTCACCTTGATCAAAAATTGGCAAAAGGCAAGTCATGATAATTCAAAAAGTACAAATGGTGTGGCTGCCACAGAGGGTTTTCTTAAAGCCACATTTGCCCTTGATTTTGTCTTTAAAGCAATTAGCAACAGTAACAAAGAAATAGCGGCTCCATACTCTGCTCCTCGTGCTACAATCTTGGCATTCCCTAGAAACACTTTCTGTCATTTAGAAAGACACGTTCTTCTGACAGACAGTCTGGAAAAGAGTGTGCGTACACATGTACAATGAGTCAAGAGTTGGAATGTGAAAACACGAGACCCCAAACAGTAAGCTAAAAATGTGATATCAGATGCTTGTCAGGAAAATTATATTGTAAACCTTAAATCCAGCCCATGATACAGGCTGTCAGTCAGGCGTGGCTGCTGTTAGTCACCGTACCCCAGTGTATCCGGAGAGAAGGGTAGTGAGGTGTGGTTTCAATTTTACCAGTAGAAAGTTTTGAAAAGAGATTATTTCCTGATTATAAAAATAGTAGAAGCACACAATTTAACCTAAAAAGTACTTTTTAACCTAAAAAGTACAGACAATTAGATGAGAGAATAGAATCAAGAAGAATTTAGAGTGATGTTTCAACCACCTAGTTGATTGTTTTTATTTTTGAGTTTAGGTACAGATTGTCTGTGGTTCAATATATTTAGTTATTTGGGGATTATAAAGGCCTTCAGTGGGAATAAAATAAGGTAATTTTTATGGTCTCCAAGGAAATGAAAGAATGTTTCGGTCTAGTATTTGCTCCATTGTCCCAAGCTAATTAGCATTTACAGTATACTGAGCTTCATTTCTCATGGCATTTCCCACACAAACCCGCCTCCCCTCAGTTACTCAAAAAGAAATAAATAACATTAAGAAAGAGGAGCCATGTGGAATAGGTACAGTAAAAAGCAAATGTTCTGAGATGAGTTCAGGAGGTTTGAGTCACAGAAATGAGGGAGGTCGAGATCAGGAAGTCTTGGACTGAACATTGGGATTTTCAGGAGAAAAGATAACCTTTTTTTTTTTTTTGTTTGTTTCTTTTAAATGTTGAGTGTCAGTAAAAGCTGAGTCGTTTTCTGGAACAGACTAAAGCTGTATGAAGTTGAGACCAAGCCTGTAAGACACAGAGCTCCTCGGGAACCAAGAAAAGAAAACCGTCTCAGTAACTGCGTTCTTCGTAAAAAAAAGAAGCGAGTAAACAATAATGATTGTTCACCGATGAGTGAGAGATGTCACCGGCCCAATCCACCATTAGATTCACTGCGAAGGAGAAGCACGCCGTGGCCCGGGACGTGCACGTCCCGAGTGGGGAGGTGTAATGCTCCTGAGTGGGAAGCCACGTGGCACTGGGCAGCTGCAGTCACCTCTGCCAGGGGAGGCCTGGCTGGGAGGAGGTGGAGGACTTACCTCTCACTGCTCCCCTAGAGTTTAGCCAGAGCAGAGGAAACCAAAATTGATGTCCTCTTTCTGCCCTGGCCCCTTTCAGAGCTTTGGAAGATGTGATTTTTTTTTTTTTTTTTTTCTAATTGGTGTCCATATGCATCTTGCTGGGCGGGTTGCAGAAGCCCACAGAGTGTTTTGGTTCTTGTTGGCTGTCAGGAGTATCCATACAAGATCTATTCACATGGCAACAGGGTTAATCGTAAGAGTAAGAGAAATAATGGCGGGATGTAATAGCTTCCACTCAGGCGGGATCACTAGGCACGTTCTGGTTCTTTACGTGATTACTTCCTTTAATCCTAACACAGCACTATGATTGGTGAGAGCTGACTGAAGCCGGAAGAGGTCCCCTCGCGTACTCTGTGTTCTTATTGGAAATGGTAGCAAAGCCAGGTCGAACCCTGCACTCTGCTGTCTACCTGGGAAATAGATAATGAACTTGTCTTGTGTGTTTCCTACACCTCTCAGAGGCTACTAAGTATTCTGTGTGCAACATCTCCTTTAACTATTATAAAGCCAAAGAGACAGGTACAAACATGATGCCCATGTTGCAGACAAAAAACTGACGAGTGCGTGCTCCTCAGGGTGTCACTCTCCGGTGACCTGTAGCAAGTCAGGGCTCTCCCTATTGATGCGAGGCCTGAGCAAATGCCAAACCAACACCTCGGATCCTTGCTTTGTTCTACGCATGTATACGCTTTGTACTTAGAAGTTGAGAAAGTATCTTGAAAAAGGTAAACCGTCTTTTTGGGTTCTTTTTTCTTCTTTGAAAAAAAAGCATGGTGATCTATATTCTTCTTTTTTTTTTTTAATCTCTCTTTGGGCCGCAGAAGGAGAGACTTCGTTTGGAGACAGTAGGATGGAAATTACACTCCTGAGAAGAGGCGGACCTCTCCCCTGTGATGCCTCCCTCCCGAGCACACGCCAAACGCGTACTAAATTTTGCCACTTGGTACTTGACAGTGACCACTGCTTAATGCTTTGTAGACGCGCTGGAACCCCCGCGGTGCCTGTAAATTGTGCAGGAATGCTCCTTGGGGAGAGATGTCTTTCTGACCCCAGCTTGCAATCAATTAACACCACGAAGCATGGGAATTTATAGCCCTTACTCTGTTTTCTCAGCGAGGGAGAACCTGGAAGACGCCAATGCGGCGGTGGAGCAGGGGACACGGGGTGAGCTGCTGATCCACAGATCTCCCGTTGACCTTTGCTGGAAGGTCATGCACGAGCAAGTCTGTTTGCTCAATCCCCCACGTGAGTGCCGTGATGCAGTGTGGCTTTTTTTTTTTTTAAGCAAACTTCCAATGTCTAACTTTTTAATTCTTGCCATAACACCAGCTGGCTCGTAATTAACCGCTGGCATCATCAATATCTCGTCAAAGTTAATGAGTTTTTAACATAATTTTTAACTGCTCTGAAGAGGTTACAGAATTAAAAGAACAAGAATAATGTATATATTTATTCACCGACAAACAGAGGGATGAAAAATAAGGATTCAGCTCTAAGGCCGCTGGGCAAGGAATGGGAGCCAAGAGCCTGGGCCTCACTAGCGCACCTAGTGGTCAAGGTGGACGGATGGACAGACTTGGGCCGGTCTCGCGCCGCCTGGGAACTTGCTAAAGCTAACATTACCCTTTATTTCCAATTGCTCAGTCTCACAGCGATACAGATGCTAAGGAGATCGGATGCTTAAGGTCTGTCTCTTCCTCTGACACAGAGCTCACTTGAACACATATTATTCTAATTTCATAGATTAATGTGGACACAGGGAGGGCACAGCCCTCTCCCCTCCCCTCCTTATTCCGTGGTAGCTAACTCACCATCCTCCACCCACCCACCCACCCTCCTGCAGGGATCCAGCTTAGGCCCTTAGATATGCTAAGCATCAAGCCACCCCGGCCCCTTGTCTCTTCCTTTCTATCCCATTTCCTTGGATTTCTTGCATGGTCAATGGTTTTTAAATGAATGATGTATACCATGGATTTTAGATTTAAATGCGCACATCTAATATTGTGTTATGAGTCTCCTTCTAGTTTTTCCCTTCATATTAAAAAACGCTTTCTTTGTCACTATATATATATTGCTATCACTATATATATAATATATATACTATATACATATTGCTGTATATATATATATATATATATATATATATATATATATATATAGTTGTTGCATAATATTCCGCACTGAACTAAGCATCTCCCGGTGTTGGGCAGTGACAGTACTTCCTATTTCTTACCACTATGTGCGATTCTGTCATGAATGTTCTTCGTGTGTACATCTTACAGACCTGTGTGAGACTGCTCGGGAACACTCCCTGCAGCTGGCACTCCAGGTCGTGGGGTATGCCTGAGCCTCATCGGATCACCTACACAGATATATCACTCTTCAGCAGTGCTACATATTCCATCTGGACCCCGCATGCGAATCCCTGTCACTCACATCACCAAGAGTTATCATTATTCTGGTTTCTAATTTTTACCAATCTCCTGCTGTAAAGTGACACCTTCTGGCTATAAATTATTAATTACTTTGAGCCTCTTATGTGTTTATCAGACTCTTTTTTTCCCTAGTAATTGTCTGCTCTGATCTTTTCTCTGGTTTTTCCTATTGTGGGTTGTAAAATTTTTCATTTTCTTTTCTCTCTCTCTCTCTCTCTCTTTTTTTTTTTTTTTTTTTTTTTTTTTTTTTTTTTTTTTTTTTTTTTTTTTTTTTTTTTTTTTTTTTTTTTTTTTTTTTTTTTTTTTTTTTTTTTTTTTTTTTTTTTTTTTTTTTTTTGCAGTCCTGGGGTCAAATTCACAACCTTGCGCTTCCAAAGCAGGTGGTGGCTCCACTGAGCTAAACCTCTGGCCGGAATATTTTTGTTATAAAAGCCTCTACCCCCACTTTATCTTTCTAAAATATATCCCACATATATGTTGCTTGATAGCTTTAGACAACTATATTCTCGTGCAGTGACACGTCTATTAACTCTGTCCCTCCTTTTCTTCCTTAATTTTGATGAAATTAAATTAATTTTGGTTTGGTAGTTTGTACTTTGGGCTTTAAGAAGTCTTTCCCTTCCCTTAGATCCTAAATCTGTTCTCTGACATTATTAAATCTGTACGTCTAATTTTCATATCTACAACTTTAATCCACCGGATGTTTTCTGTGATGTCATTTTCAGCATAGAACCAGCTAAATTTCTTGAAGATATAATGAGGTAATTTTGTAACAACACCAACTATCTGTCCAGGCTCTTTTCCCCACAGATTAGTGTTGCATAAATAAATTCTCTTAATTGGCCTGTTCTTTCAGCTGCCCCATATAATTTTTCATTAGAGTTCTAGGTTTTTGTTATATTACTTAATTTTTGATAAAGTCAATCTCTCCCATCATATTTTTACTCTTTTTGAAAGTTGACTTAACTATTCATTAATGTTTATAAGTTTAAATTTTAGAATATATGGCAAATAAGAGCCCCTGACACCTTCACTTAAAATATAATTCCAACTCTCTAGTGATTTTGATTTGTTTGGTTCAAGTGGATTTAAAAGTTTAAATCTGTAATAATTCTCATATAATTCTGATGGGTGCCACTAAAATATGATTTTACATTAAATGCTGATTCTGAAGGTTTAAAAAAAGGATTCTTCCTTTTCTCTATTTGAAAGAATGCTCCAGGAAAAGATTCTTCTGAGATAAGAAGGAATTATGAATCAACAGTAGTAATTACAAATATAAGTTCATCACAAATTTATTGTACTTTTTCATCTTTAATGCCTCAGATCAAAGGCATGCCAGGTACTCTCTGAACAGCATTTAAAAGAAAATTTATTAAATTAGTTCAGGGCAAGTCTATAACAAGCAACTTACTTTTTCCAAGCTCAATAAACAAAACATTGCAAATATAATTGCAATGATGACCGCTAGATGGCAAATTGAAGATTATATTAGCTGGAAGATGAAATTTCTCTGCTCTTAACTAAACTTATGTGTGTAACATTTTAGCCTCTACTTGGATGAGATTTACTGAAATGGATTTCATTAATGGAAAATAAACAAGAAAATTGTTGTGCCTTTTGGGAGCAAATGAGCAACAAGGGAGATAGATAGTTATGTAGAAGTATATAATTATATGTTTTAGCCACCCTAAAACTTCAGTAAATAAGCCCTCAAGTGTCATTTAGAGAAAGATGGATCAGTTGCTTGGCCACTTATTCTGTCTACCTAATGTGTTTTACAGGAGAATATTAAATACTTTGTTGATGCAATGAAAGCGTATTTTATGAAGGTATTTCAGACCATCTTCAAGGGACTGAATGAAGTGAGAGTCTGCACTTCACATCATGGTGGCTGAAGCCAGACTGAGACATATTCTTCTTGTCCTAAAAGCACTTGTCAATTTGCCTTTAAGTATCACTGGCAGATTTCCTGTCTTACACTCCCACATTTTAAGTCTGAAAGTTAGAAAATGTACTGTGTAAGGATTTTTATGAACACCCTTTATTCACTAAGAGACTAAACGCTACTGGTCTTCTTTCTGGTGAAGTCACTGTGGTAGCTTCTGGCCTTTGTGCCCTGTTTACTGTTCAGCAGGTGAAGCTCCTGTGTGTGAAGAGGACGTCACGGTTGATGAATTTCATGGAAATGGAAAGTGTCCCTGGAGAGAAATTCCAGACTGAACTCTTGTTATAAAATTTTAAAACAAAACGTGCCATACTGATAAGTCTAATAGAATGACAAAGTATCTTTTAGTGACTTTGCAGAGCACTTTGCTCTGCTTCTCCCTGTCCAGGGACATTGTAGTGGGAGATATCTCTGCTCATTGGTACTGATAACTGCTAACTCTAAGTATCCATGGATTCCACAACCATGAGTTCCACCAGTGATGGATCAAAAATATTTGGAATGGTCTATACTGAATGTTTACAGCCTTTCTTCTTTTCATTCCTTCCTAAACAATATAATATAGCAATTCTTTACATAAGTTTTACACTGTATTCGATATTACAAGTAATCTAGAGGTGATGTAAACTATATGCCTATACTGTGCCATTTTGTATAAAGAGGCTTGGACATCTACAAGGAATTGGTATCTGTGGTAGTGGTGGCAGAGCATTGTCCAGGAGTCACATCAATTCTGCATGGATGCTGAAAGTCAGAAAGGGGAGAGAGAGAGAGACAGAGAGAGAGAGAGAGAGACTGGAGCTTCTATAGCATTTATTTACAAACTCACCACTTTTAAGTCACCGTCAGCAACATATGACATTTCTCTAATGTTTGTGACTTTAAAAAACACATTTACAAATTATTTCTACATCTGAGTCTTCTGATAATTCTGTGAAATATGTGCTATTAATCCATCAAATAATTCTAAAACTTAGGTGAACAGTGAATCTACCTTAGACTCGGGCTTACTTACTCTAAATTTCTCCAGCACTATCAGCCTTACTGATGAAATATTTTCATTTCACTTATCTCATTTTTCCTATTTAGGAAATGAGAACAGAGATCTGCAAACTTTCTACACAGGCTCAGATTGCAAACATAACAGGCCGGCTCAGGCCCGACACTCTGCTCACATCTGTCACTCTCTGTGAAGGCAGCCATGATGGCCCTGGAATGGCAAGGTGTGTCATGCGCTGATGAAAGCATGCTGTACAACCAGGCTGGCCAGACGTGGCCCAGGTGCTGTGGTCGGCTCATGCTTGGCCCAGGGATGAACCTCACAAAGAGGAAATGAAAGGGGTGGAGCAGATAACCTGGGATCCCTTCTTCCTGTGCAGAGCACCTCACACATTCTTACTGCAGACTTGGCAGCAGGATTATGTACATTGCACATCACACTAGAAAATCCAGTAAATGTCACATTTAAACACTTCTATTTCCCCATGGCAGCTGTCACATCTCTCCTCGGCTCTCTCCCCTTTTCTGAGGAAGGCAGACCCTTCTTCTGGAAGTCTCTTGTCTCTCTCTGTCTTTGAACTTGCTCCCCTCTCCACCCTACCTTCGGGTCTTTTTGCTCTTGTATGTGCCCCACGCATCATATCATGTCTTCTCAACCCATAAAAGGGTTCCGGGATCTATTCTCCTTTTCAGAAAGTGGAAACAGTGATGGTCAACTACAATGTTTTCCCTGATAAATGTTTGTAAAGTGCTTGCTTAACCTAGTGTTTGATGCACAGAAAATACTTGTGATAAATTTCTTACTATTAGGTACCTGATAAAAAGTTTGAAAGGCTGCAGCTTTTTGGTACACTACTTTACAAAGTCATTTGCTATTACTGCACCAAGACTAGAAATCTGTATGTAATACAGAAACCTCAGACACCTCGCATTTAAGGTTTAGCTGCAGTGTTAGCTTTTGGGGTCAATGGGGGGGTTTCTGAGTATAATCCCCCCACCCCCAGTAAACTGTACTAGTTTTCCCCCATGAAAGATTTCTGTAGCTCAAAGGCTAAGACATTTTGCTTCAAGATCTTGTGAGCTGAGGAAAAGATCTTCTGGTGGACAGCAGAGTCAGTCGGACCTGCCTCACGGAGTCGCATGTTTGTGTTCCGATCACTAAAGAGAGGCCAACATGTTTACATCCAGACAGTCATTTTGCAGAGAAGAATTGGTAGGTAGCACTGAAAAAACCTGATGCTCCAATTTTATCCCATTTTTCATCAAGCTATGATAACAGATTATCACAATATTTTAAACCAAACTGTTATGTGTGACAAATAAGACAATGGAAGGCACTTTTGCACGTTTCAATCATTTCTAAAGCATTCCTCTATCCTTGCGTTCACTTGCTAAAACAAGCATGTTCTGACTGCTTATTATGTGCCAGATGCCGCACGGTTAAGAGATAGTTCATTCTTTTAAGGAGTAGAGTCCAGTGGGTGGAAGAGTTTGCTGTGAAACAGTCTTTCACAACAGAGCTTCAGGGTTAAAGTGCCCCTGCATCTAGGAGGGCATAGCGAGTTCAAGGCAGGCTTCATTGTTTCCAAACTGTATGGAGGCGACTTACAGAATATGCAAGATAAAACGTAGGAGGTAAGGACTTGGGGTCTAAGAAACATAAAGAAATGAAAAGACAGTTGGAGCTAAATGTAAGGTGAGTGAACAAAATAAATGGTATAAATTATGCATTTGTTAGGGATGAACTATAAATTTGTCTTGGAGTTTCCTAGCAGATGAAGCAAGCAAGAAGAGAATATAATCCTCTCAGAGGTCAAGGTATCTATAAGACAAAAACAAATGAAAGATTTCTGATGGATACCTGAGGTAAATGTACCTCACGGGTTTTCCTAAGGAACCCCTCTTCCTCACTGTCAGTGTTCAATGCTTTCCTATAGCTGAGACCCAATGTCCTACACTCACAACCTAAGCAACACAGGTTTAACTTGGCTCGGGGTTTCCATGGATTCAGTCAAAGCAGAAACACAATGGAAGGGGGTGGTGGGGCACAGCTGCTCAGTTCATGGGGGAGGCAGAGCAGGGAAACAGCACCTGAAAACGACAGAGGGACAGATAAAGTGCACTTCTAGGATGCGGTCAGGCAAAGTCACGCTTCTCAGACCCGCACCGTCACACCCAAAAGTGTGATCACTGACCCCCCCCGAGCGGCACCCAAGCCAGTTGACAAGTGAAACCATCGGATTTCTTCTGCGCAAACCAAATAGTTTTCAGTAAGAATTGTTTTTTATACCTCTCTTCACATATGCTCATGGAGTAACTGTGTGGCAAAGCATGGCAAAAGCACATGTCAGCCTTCAAGGACAATGTTTCTCACTTAATTCACATCTTTTGCTTAATCCAAGGATTAAGTTGTGGTATTTAAACTAATTAATATTTGGATTTTCTTTCAAGAAAACCTCAAGTCTTTGACTTCTCTTACTTGAACTTTTTGAGTTTCTACTGAGCAAATCTGAAAGAGACTATTTTAGACTAGTAGAGCTGAATGATCACCAGTTGGCAACCATACTACTTTTCTTATTTAATAGTTTTATGAGAACAAGGTGAGAGAGTCCATGAGGAAATAAAGATGAGATACAGAAAAATAAAATGGTTGTTTTTTAGTATCCTCTGGGGTATGAAATCTTTTGTACTGCTGTATCTAAACATGTCTTCCAGGTTCTCAATGGCACTAACTCTCACATCTAGGACAGTGACATGGCTCACTCCAAGGGACGGGGATAGCGTGACATTAGGTAAGAATTTAGAATATGGCTTTTCTTTCAGTATTTAATATTATCATGTCAAAATGGGTTTTATTGAAAGTAACATAGTCCTTTTTTATCATTTAGATATTAAAGATCACTGCATACCAGTGGCCGTTTCTTATAAAGCATCATAATAAAATGTTCTTAGAATTCATTGAAATAAGAGGTTGTAAGGTACCAGACATAGTAAAGATTTGTTGTTGTACTTCCCTAAAATCCCCAAAGTTCTGTGTTCTTTACAAAACTCATTTTGGTTCATTGGAGAAAATTTAAGTCACAGAAAACTATAAAAGATGATAAATGTCACTTATAATATTTCCCAACCAGGAGTACCCACTGTTGAAATTATACTTCTATTTAAAACTAGTATTTTTAAATGCATGCATAGTCACATAATTGTGATTATATTTGGTTCACTTGAATTTATATTGCAATAATTTTTACTACGTATTATTAGAAGTCTCTCATAAACATTATTTTTGGTGGCTATGTAGTATTCTACTGGGTGATTGTGAATTTATTGCATAAGAGCTTTGTTAAGTTCTTAGCTATTTTCTATCATGATTTTCCTTGACATTTGGGGATTTGGCAATGAGCAGTGGTACATCACTGACTCCTGCTCTTTCTCTCTGTAATCTTGGCTTAATACTTCACTTGGGTCCAGTAAGCATATCTCCCGTTCCAGTCCCCACATATGAGGGCCCTACACTATGCGTTTTTCTCAGTCTCACTTTAGTGGCTAGAATCAACAAAGGCCAGTAATCACGGCTAGCTTCATGGGCTACAGCTCATGTGTGGGGCCACACAGAGCCTCCTACAGAGAAGCTGCCACTGCCTTGGGATACCAAAGCAAGTAAGTACCCTGCTTTCATGTTGTGCTGTGCCTGCAAATTGTGTAACCAGTCTTGAAGACAGTGCTATCTGAGCTGGATGCTCTGAGTCCACAGTAACACATAACTCTACATCTCCCTGATCATCTCACCCTGGTTTGAGATTGAGCAGGTGCCCTGAGAAGCTCTAGGGCTGGTGTCTATGGAGTTATCTAGAGACCTGGTTCCAGGACAGCAACCTGGAAACAGTATTGCCCATACCAGACAAGAAGGCATCAGCTTAGGCCTGATTGCTGCACAGTGCTGGCATAGTAATTGTGGGTTCTCAAATTAGTTATAAAAATCAGAGGCCCTATCTACTCAGGGGCCAAAGCCTCCCTGCTTACATTTTCTACCCTACTTCCTCATACTCTGATTCTCTACATCTCTTTCCCAGTTCTTATCCTGACACAATCTGTTTAATTTTTGGCACAAACTGAGAAGCCTGAAGAGTCTAAGTTTTGCTACAGAGAGGGGGCGAGATCGACAGTAAGAAGGTCACAGAAGGGCAGCAAGGGTCACCTTGGTAAGGACTCTCTGAAAGAGCGAGGGCCTTGGTAGGGACATTACTACAAGGCTTGAAGAACTTTAACAACAGCTCTGCTCTGAGTCAGCACTTATTTATAAACTTCGTTAATTTCTCAATGTTATATTCAGAAGCTGAAATTTCCACAATTGCTGGTATGAATGGAAAAGTCACAGCATATGGCAAGAGTGATGAATTTTGGGAAGCTTAAAATTTTCCTTTTCTCAGAGGAGCCTCAGCCGAGAAATCTTTTCCTTCATTTATTCCTGCCAGTTGGAGATCAGCTCAGCTCAGCTCATCTCTTCTTATGAAGTTTTGGACTCTGAGCTGGGAAACGCTGGCTGCCCTGGCGGCTTAAGCTGGGCACACTGTCTGTTTGGTGGCGGGGGGCTGTGCAGCCAGCCTGGAGAGAGCGTTACTGCCCGGAGGTCCAGTTTTTATTCCTGACCTATATTTGGCATCTGAGTCCTGCTGTACTAATTCAAGGCTCCTGATCCTGGGTTTTACTGTTATCTGCTGTTTCCCTGACTTTGGTTCCTTGCCATTCCCAGAAGGGGAAATGTAGTCAAGGAGCATTTTCATATCAAAGAGTCAACGAGATGGCTTCTTGAAGATATCCATTGCATGCCCCAGTGATGAGATAGGGCTGGAGATTCACAAAGTCAAAGTTATCAGTGAAACATCATTCATTCATTCATTAAATCCTACCTCTTTTGTTGGTAATGTTATGGGAGCTAGAAAAAGAAATAAGCTTTTTATTTATTTATTTTTTTTCTGTTGTGTGACTTACAACATAGTTCAAGAGCAAAATTAGCAAGCACTCTAAGAGGCTGAAATTAGAGATGTATATCAAAGCACTGTGGAAATGTACAGGAGGGTGAGTAGAAGGGGCAGAAGGAGCTGTCCAAGGCTTTGTGGAGGAATGCTCCTGAACTGGGCTTTAAAATGGAAAAAGTTGTGGCAGAAACAGCCTGTGTTCCCAGAATCACACATGCTCCTTGGCTGCTTCCAGTTTCCTCACAGTTAATCTGTAATCATGTGACAAGTTCTGGCCAATGAGATTTTAAATTGACAAGTTTGCAAACAAAAGCAGTTAAAAGCCCATATACCTCATCCATTTCTCTTTTGGCCTTTGGCAGTGTACAGGACCTGTGTGTTGAAACTGTGTAGCTTCAAGATGGAATTAAAAAAAAATAAGACAGAGATTTCTGAGAATTCCACTGCATGGAAGAGAGTCACCTTGTAACCATAATCACCACACTTAGATCTTTGCCTAATGGAGAAATCTCTGTTGTGGTAAGATATTGAGATTTTTTTTTTAAGTTACTGAGATTTATGATTACTTGTTATTACAGGTTAGCCAATCCTATTATGACTAATTTAAGAAATTTACCAAGCATATAAGGTAACATTTTAGAAGATTAAAAAAAAAAAGGAGATGAAAATTTATGAAAGTGTTTCCTTAGGGCAAGGAAGCTGATTTATTTTCTTTTCCGTGGCTTTCCATTCTTAGCTCAGAGTTACTCCTGGACAAAGTGACTGTCTAAACTCCCAGAATATTTCATGCACAGCAGAACATGCACCTGTAGACAGAGAGAGCTCCCAGCAAGGGGATGCAGGTTTTTTCTGTAGAAAGAGGAAGTGGTGTGTGGAAATAGTGAACACCAAAGAGAAGCATCTCTGACAGAATGTTATAGGTGCTGGTTGGATGCAGCACAGCCTGTTGGTCTGACTCTCAGTAATCCCTGGGTGGATATGGGCGCTAGTTGTGTATGGCCCTCTTTAGAATATGACTTCCTGGAGCTTTTCTTTGTCCCCTACTATGTGGCCCATCCCTAATTCTGAGCATTAAAAAGTCATACTCAACATCCTATATCTTTTGTGAACTTTGGAGTTCAGAGAATCTATGTCTTTTCTTTCCAAGGATCAAATGGTAGAGCTGGGGCTAAATCATTGATTTCCTGACATCAAGTTCTGTTATTTTTTTTTTCCTCTCATTGTTTGATATTGTTTTGGTTGTTGTTGCTGTTGTTCATTTTTTCTTTCATCTTTTTTTTTTTTTTCTTTTAGCACCCACTGTCTGGTCAGTTCATGTGTTTGAAGAGAATTAAGGGAATATAATACAGTGGCCACATTCTTAAGGTAAGGTTTCCAGCTTTAGGTAAATCTCTGCTCATCTCTGCATCCAACCTCATGACTAGCTATGTGGCTTGCAGTAAGTCACTCACTCTCACTGGGGTCTCACATTCCCACTATGAACATATGATAATAGTAGTAACTGTGGAGAGTTAGTGAGATGAGGCCAGAAGCATGCTCAGCACAGCGCCTGGCTTAGACCAGCTACTCGGCCAGCACAAACTGTGCATGCAGTTTGTATGAATGAGCTCTACGGAGAAAGGAAAATTATATCTGTCTTCAGCAGAATTGACTGCTTAGGTCAATTAAAAAAAATTGTTCTTCCTCATTGTGAGTCTGTTCTTTCTTCTCCTTGGGTTCCCTGGGGATCCACATCCAAATTCTATGCATTGAGAGCCCTCAGCCTGCTTCTGCCCAACCAAAGCTTCTGGCATCCAGCCTTCTCTTTTCAATACGACATACTTTTCATCCTCTCCAATCCACAGTGTTAGCTCAGTAGTTTAAGGGGCTTTTTTTTTCTGAGAAGGGTAAATAAATTAGTTTTTGCAGAGCAGAGGTACATTTGAAGTGAGATACTTTGATGACACCTTCCACTTGTCCATATCTTTCTATTTTAAACAATAAATGCTGAAGGGACTCAGTTTAAAGTAGGGTAAATAGATTGTGAGGCTAAATTCTCATATCACATTCTGATTCACGGGGGTGGGAGAGGACTTACATATGTATGGAAACAGAAAGAAGGACACATACAAACACACACAAGGAGAAGCTCAGTGTGGCCCATTCTTCCCAGGACAAGAATTAGTAGCATCCAATGCAGCCAAATTTGTGCTGATCAATACAAAACTTTATTAGAAAAGTTGGGAAAGTGGAGGTCACTTAGTCTAGCTTGTAATATACAAATTGTGTAGTCTGAGTGGAGATAAATATATTTTGGCAATTACAAAGGTTCTCCATCAGGACACTGATGGAGATGTAACGCTGGTGATTTGTGATTCCATCACCAGCCCCTCAAGCTGTTTCTAGCCTTTTATTTATGGCTTTCCCAGGCAGTATATCTCACAAATACAAAATGAATGAAGTAGTGCAAATGAAAAACCGGCTTTGCTTATGGCCTATTTACATCTCCTTCCTTGTCACCCAGGTAAATAAAGATATACTTCTGATCTGTAGGAGGCTGAACTACTTCTGGTGTCCCTAATGTTGACAAAGTCTGTTGGTGGACAGAGTGGGCTGGAGATTCAGAGCCGCTTCTGGCTTTTAAGCTTTTAAAATGAATTCTGAAAGTTGAGGGTAGTTATTTTGATTTCATTGTACAAAATAATCTTGACATAGACAAAGATGTCTCCTCAGGGTTGTACGAATCTGTACTATGAAATACCTTAAAAAGTTAATGGAATTAATGGGCCCATATCCTCTTATGTCTAGATCTGTATTACTTCTGTGCTATCATCGTGGGTAGAATCCATTTCTCTATTCCTCGACTTTGGGCTTAGGTATGTTACTTTGCTTTGTCTAATACCGTGAGGGTAGAAATGTAGGTACTGATTTTGGGGTCTTAGTCTGAGACACCCTAGTGCGGTGTCATATTTGCTAATGTGCCTATCTCCTCACCATAAAAAATTACCTAAACATCTCACTTCTGAGGAAAAATGCCATATAGAAAAGAATTGCTTAGGTCAGCTAATCCCAACCAAATGGATCCGATGTTTAAGGGATAAAAATATGGCTCTAAGCCTTTTTGACAGATATTTTACAGAGCTCTAGCTAATGAAGAGGATGTTCAACTAAAGAAATCAGTCTATACTTAAAAAATTGAAACCACAGTGCTCCCTCCAAAATTTATGTTGAAACAAAAATATTCAATGGAACAGTTTTGAGAGATGTAGTTTGGGGGTAGTTCTTAAATCTTAAGTGTTGTGCTATCCTCAATGGACTTGGTCCCCTTTTATAAATGGACTTGACATTGCAGGGGGTGGTCTCTTGTATGACATTTTTTCCATCGTGTGAGGTTATTCCTTTCATCCAGAGAATGCGACCTGAGGCAAAGAACAGTTACTACCAGAGGAGCAACTTGAGCTTGGACTTTCCACCCTCCAAATGAGTGAGAAATAAATTCATGTCATTTATAAATCACTCTATCTAGGATACTCTGTCATATCAGCTCAGATTGATGGAGGCACACACAAACACTCTTATTTGGTTTGCTTCAGGAGGTTTATTTTTCACAAAAATCTTCATGCTTTTGTGAAGTGTACTCTGTATGATTCAAAGCTAAAGGGATCCTTCATATAGATATAAAAATGATCCCAAGTATCTGTAATTTACCAGAACAGAAGTTTTTTGCTCTTGCATACAGCAATGTTGAGTGGCTTTACTGGAAGTTTCTTCCATAGAGTGACACAAGGGCTCTTTTTTTGGTGGGGTGGTTATTTTTAAGGATTTTTATACAACATCCATACACTGTTTTGCCAAAAGACAAAGGAGAAATGGAGAGACACATAGGTTTTTTAACTGTTTTCACCTGCAAGCTGGTCCCTTTCATTCAAATCCTAATGGACAGAATTTGTCACGTGGTTACACACTAACTGCACAACCCATGAGCCCTTGTATATTCTGCGAGCGCTGATTGTCCGTCTCCACCTTTTCCTCCCCTAGATCAGGAGCGTTCCTCCATGAACACTAGCACAGTGTCTTCTGCCCCTTCCCTGCAGAACAAATCACTTTCCCTTCCCCTCTGCTGTCACAGTGCCTTCACATATGTTTTGATAGCCAACATCAAGACCCAAGTTGTTGACGTTTAAGCCTCATTTAATTTTAAAATGACTACTCATGTCTTCCACGGTGGAATTGGTTACCTGCCTTCTTTCCTTTGGAGAGTATCCCTCTCTCTCTGCCTTTATGATTTCCATGGCTTTGGGAGGCACTGGCCCATCTCTCAGCTCTAAGGGAGTACAGCTGTGAGTCAGTGAATCTCATTACCCGGACGACTGCACTCAGTAAGTGAGGAGTAAGTTTATCAAGTCAGTATGATGGACCTCGATGCTAGACCTGTCATTAGCACTTGGGAGGAGAGAAGGCCTTTCTTCACTTGGAGTAATAGTCATAGGATAGCAAAATCAACAGGCCGAACTGACTGAGGCCTCCGATCCAGACAGTCACTTTGAAAATGACGCCAACACAGACAAAGGGGGCTGATGGAGATGGAAAGGAATAGAAGTAGAAATAAAAAGTGTTGGTGGAAGAGGAAGGGAACAAGAGGAGAGGCAGAGAGAGGGAAGGAGAGAGTTAATATGATCTGAGTTACAAGTTCCTGACATTACGTGGGCCAGTGACCATTCTTCAACTTTTTAGTTAACATAACTAAATTTTATTTCATTTTGCTTAAGCCATTTTGAGCAGGATTTTGTCTCCTATGTAAGCAAGAGATGTCTACATTTGCAAACAGTAGAAGTTGTTACTAGTGAAAAAAATCTTGTATACTGCCTAGTTATATATACCAATATATTTTAGTACTTAGGGATATATTGCCCTAGTTTTAATTAGATTAATAATGCCTTTTTGTTGTTGTTGTTGTTCCAAGAATGTCACTTTTTCTGTGCTTTTCCTCGGCTATCTTTGAGTTGTGCCTATTCTTCCATGTTTGTTTAGTTCTTTCTAGGTCTTCAGCTGAGTGATAAAACACAGTGATTAGGGGACCAAAGAGAAGAATGAATAATCACACCAGTGTGTGGTAATAAATGTTTGTAATATGTTGAATTCATCCTGACAGCTTTTATTTTTTTAACTGATTAAGTGAATGTGTGAAGATAATGTCTCTATTGTTCTCTAAGACTCTGTTTCCTATTGGAATATAAGGAGCTTAGTGGGGCCTTGAAGATAATGACATCTTTTGGGTAAATGTTCCAATTTTTCATTGTAGGAGCACACATCAACATGTATTTGCCTGTAGTCATTTGCTTTTTATGGTTTATCTATTTCTCATTTGTGCAAAATCTGCCATGGATAATGTAGACCTGGCCAAAAGATAGAATGTTCATGTACATATACAATCACTAATACATCAATGGAAGAAACTATCATTCATCCATTAATGCTTTTCTTCTCTCTAACGTATAGCACATGGTTAATTAAGTGGTGTTAATAAAGGTTTCTACCCCACTCTCATTTTGGGGTTCTGATTTCATTGTAATTCAGGTAAAGCCTTTATGAAATACAATTGCCTTGCTTCATACCTTATGACTAATATTTTAAACATAGTTCCATCTATATGAATTAAATTAGGTAGTCAGATTTAATGTGCCTTTTTTCCATTGGTCTTTGTAGATTTCTATTACTAATGAAAATAATATGACTTTTAAAAAGTCTACTTATCTTAAATTTTTTAGTTCAATAAGAGCAAATGGTCTAGTTGATTTCTTTCTCTTCTTTTTAAAAGTGATATTACTTCTATGACAGATATATAGCCTTGTTGGCAATATGTAAATAAGGTACATTCATCCTGTGATTGCTTCTATCTTATTATATAGGATTTAATTCTAGAATTTTTTTCCATTTATGGTATTGATTTGTTATTAGCAGTTTTAGGGAAATGATAAAATATAATAATTTAAAAACAGACTAGCTCATTTTTCAGGGGAGTTAAATAAAAATGTATAGAGTTTACCTTTCATCAAATGGACATTTCACAATACATTTGTAGTAATGTGTAACTGGAGAAAGAGATATGTTTGCTAGATAGGCCTATAAAAAGACATACACACACACAGGGAGAGTCAGAGACAGAGAGACAGAGAGACAGAGGGGGAGAGAGAGAGTTTCTTCCTTAGAGAGTAGTAGTTCTGGGGTGGGACCATAGCAGTTAAATTTTGAAAAGTTTTTTCCTAGATTCTTCTATTATACACCCAACTAAAGAACTGGCCTAGATATTATGTTTGGAAATGATTTCTTGGGTGTAGAGGCTGCCTCATTTTGTGGCTGATGGGACAAAGGAAAGGAGAAAGGAAAATATTTTTGGGAATCCTACATAACAAGCCCTTGGTGGTGCTAGCCATAGACACAAGGATTATTTCCTTTTAAGTGCTCTCTTTTTCAACTCAAGTAAATGACTGATGGAGTATGTAAGCTAAGGCTCTTACTGTGGTTAACAGAGTTGCAGGAAATATATACTACACACTTTACCAAACAGTTATTCCTCTTGTAGGAAAGATAGGTCCTAGCTGATTGGAGCAGAGAATGTACGCTGACCAATCCAATAGGAGTCCTTACTTTTTCTATTTCAACATAGCTGTAGACTTATTTTGATTTTGGCCTTCCTAAATAGAATATGTGGGCTTGAATGATTAAGAAAAAAAAACCTTATCTATATTTCTCCCTTATCTCCTCCCTCTACTAGCTTACATCTTCACTCTCTTCATTGTAGGGTGAAACTACAGTTTTTGGAAAGGCTTTAACAAAGGCACAGCACTCAAGACATTAGAGTTTGGAAGAGCTGTTTATATTCTTTGATTGTAAGAACAAAATACAAAAGTCAACATAGGCTTCTGTCTTGTGAGTCCTGCCTTCACGGTAGTTACCGGGTAACCATGACAGATGAAATGCATGATGGTATATCTAGCAGCGTCATGAAAGTGTCCTTTCTGGTAGTGAAGCACAGTTTTATGAACAAAGCCAAATAATAGATTTTTCCAAGAATTTCTATGCTGTGTCCTGCTGAGCAATTTACTTTTAACCACATGTGGTTAAGAAAAACATGCTTCAGTGAGATTTAAGCATGACATCCCTTTTTCATTTCCACAAATGAGAAGCAGATGCCCATATTCTCTGGGTAATATTCAGGCCTTAATGACATTGCCATGCATTGGGCCAATTAATTGATGCTGACAGTAGTACTAATAATAGTAATAATCACAGTAAACTTTTATTGAGTGTTCAGCATGTGTCAGCCATTAATGCTTTATGTAAGTTACTTGATGTGGTCCTACAAAATCCTGTTTAAAAAGGTAGTGAGTGCTCTTTGGTATTGGCCACCCAGATTTTCTCTTCCTTCTTGTTAACAGTAGTCTTCAGATTTTCCTTGCCTCTCCATACATGTCTATTGAAGTTTGGGAAAAAATTTTCACATCCCGATATCTACAGTAGGGTCTGCTGGATTGCAGCTGATCAGCAAATCCCATTCTCCTAACATTGATAATTAGTTCAGAGATGGCCATGTGACTCACTTAGAACCAATTAGATCTCAGGAGAGATTTTCTCTGGGATTCTGGGCTTTCTGTAGAAGTACTTGAAGAGACACATTCTTCATGATAAATATGATTATAGAAAAGTACGGGGACTAACTAGAGGAGTTGGTGTTGGGCAAAAGGAAAACAAAGTGGCAACAAAGAAGTTGGTAAAGAAAAAGAGAAACAAATTGGACAGTTGCTGATTTCACTGAGCAACTACACGAAGACTCAAAGCCCAAAATATTTTTAGATTTGTCCACCAATAGCTTCACTCCACCATTTAAATTGAATTGAATCTTCTGATTCTGGCAACCAAAAGATGCCTGATCTAGTCTGAGAGTATAGTCTTTATTTTTCTAATAAGGAAATGACCCAAGAGAGTTCCAGTGTTTTCTCAATTTAACTGTAAAAGTAAATGGGATTTGATTCCAGGTGATATGGTTACAAAACCCATGAATATGCCTAATGCTCCAAGGAGAAGAAAATGTTATTGTTAGAGTTCTAGAAAATAATCTCCTAAATTTCTGATTAATATTCCTTATGGGATATGAATTTAACTTGTGGAGAATATGCAAGAAATTCATTTGAAATATTGGGCTATCTCCTTTGTTGGCTATAACTTTCTATTTGGATTCTGCAATAGCTATGGAAACCAAAATTTTTAATCAGAAAAATGACTGTAAATCATCTCATTTATGAGCTCATCACATGTAAATTTTTTTTTTTTTTTTTTTTTTTTTTTTAGAGAGAAAGTCTCACTTTGTGGTTCAGGCTGGCCCTGAACTCAGCCTCCAACTCACATCACAGCAATCCTCCTGGCTCTGCCTCCCAAGTGCTGGGATTACAGGCATGAGCCACCATGCCCGGCACTGTGGTATGTGGTACTGGTTGCTGCTGGGTGTGAGTCTCCACACCCAGTATGGTATGTGGTTGCTGGGGAATCAAACCTGGGCCCTGTGCTTGCAAGACAGGCGCTGGAACCACTGAGCTAACTCCCCGGCCCCATCACATGTAATTTTTAGCATCAAACTTTTAGAATAAGATTGGATTGGAAGTATATTACCAAATCTGATGTTTCTGAAGGAAAGTCACTTAATACATACACACACACACACACACACACACACACACACACACACACACACATATATATATATATATATATATATATATATATATATATATTTCTAATCTTCAGGACTGTTGACTTGAGGTAAGATCTGCAGTTATGATATAGAACTGGATTTGACAACCTCTAATCTAAGTTTTGAACCACAAGGGAAACTGCATGCAGTTATTCAAAGACCTACTGACCAAAGATCAACTGACTGGTCAAAAACAAATGCAGAAGTAGGTAGATAATTTCTATTGCATAAGAAAGAAGACTTAGAAACCAAACTATTAGCTAGAAAGGAGACCACTTCAAGTGCAGGGGTGTCACATAAAAGACTATGATTTTTCCCACTCGGGTTAAGGGAGAAAAATGCAGTAAGAAATATTCCTTAATAATTTGACAATGCTTAGCAGTCAGTAATAGATTTATCTTTCAAAAACCTATATGCAATGTTCATGTAAACCAAAATCCATATGGAAGACAGTTTCAAGGATATTTGATATAAGCTTTCTCTAACAGTCTGATCCCTCACTAGAGTCACTGACAAAACCTAGGCAGAGTTTTTCAGATTTTGGTGAATGCTCTAAAAGTTTGTTAAAATAATATATTCTTCCCTCATTCTATATCTTCTGAACAGGAGCCTGTGAATCTGCATTTGACCTCCACTTCTATATGATGAATCTAGTGGAGGTCACGTTTGCAATGCAGATTGTCAAAAAACTGCCCTAGTAGATATTTCAAAACTAGATTGGGGGGAAAATTATTGTGCTCCAAGTCAAAGTTCTAGCGATGTGAGAAACCACATTAGTTATTTAGATAACTATGCCTCAGAGGGAGTAGTTCAATATGTGCTCTAAACTTTCTAGCATTTTAGTTGTAGCAATTAAGTGATTAAAAGAACTGTTTAATAAATGGTTCACTGTTTTCAAGTTAAGAAATAGAATAATAGCGTGTTTAAGAAGACACTTCTGTGACTTAGTAAACCACATATAGGCAGGTACCCGACTGATTTGAATACCTCCAAGCAGTTTACCTTGATGGAAAAGAAATGAATGGCCCAAAAGAAAAATGTTTAAAACTTAAAAGCCTTCTCAGGGTGATGGTAAACATAAGGTCTTTGTCTAGCTCTGACATACCAAAAACCCTTCTTATTTTCTTCTGATAAAGGGAACAAGAGCAGTGTTTTGAGCGGCAATGGTGTTTTTAGTCTTTTTGGATGACTACAATAGATTTCTCATAAAACTCTGTGCCACTTTGCCAGAATGTTTGTTATTCTATCAGTAAGAATGAGTGCAAGTAATAATACTGATGTAAATAATCATCCTGTAAACTCTTTATTGCTAAGGAGTTCAACATGAGGTCATGTGTTACGAACATCTGGTTGAATAACTGAATTGTGAAATTTCAAAGATTTGTGAAGGAGGGTGAGAGCCGTTATCTTTAGGATTCCTGCCTCTGTGAAAACCCCCCAAGTAGTCAGCTTGGGTAATAGGAAACTGACTCATCAGTGCTACAGAGGATTAGAAAACTGTTTTCTTCTCGCTTGCTTAGGAAAGATAGTGATGAAGAGAACTCTCTTCACTTTGGGGTATTTGGTGCATTATGGCAGTAGACTGTAAAATAACTACACATTCCCCCCAGAGCTGTATGCATGATGTTTTATAATATAACTCTGCTACATCCTATTCAGAGGCGGATTCAACCTTTTCATTCCTTGAATTAGGCTGCTCCTGAGTCGCTTGTTTCCATTGGTGGAACATTAATGTTATAGATGTCTCTACAAGGCCTCATGTGGTCATAGGTAGAGCTTTTCTAGAGGTGACTGCATCTAGAATGTGTGATGGTGAGATTAGGGATGTATGATCACTAAATTAGTCTTCTGATTGGTTTGGCACCATTCTGAGTATGAATAACAGGGAAGCCCTTTCTGCATGTGAGTGCTATCCATCCTAAGGGCATGTCTCCTGGATATGATGTAAGGGACAGAAAGAAGGTTGCTGTTGTTGCTTGCTGCCTTGCTACCTTCTGCCTTCCATGAGCTGTTTCTCCTCTGTGATGCTCCATTGCCACACCACCTTGTCTTGGAGCCAGCCAACCATAAACTAAAACATCTGCAAACTGTGAGCCAAACAACTTTCCTCCCATAAATTTGAGTGTTGGGTATTGTGTCTCAGCAAAGAGAAAAGTAACTAAAAGATGGACTTAGGCCTTCCTTTCATGACTAATTTTCATCAAGGAACTTATTCTCATCAATTAGTAAATGTGATATGAGGGAATGTTAGAGAAGTGTTAGTGTACTGAGTCTTCGTCTTTCTTGTTACCCTTGGGAAATATACAGCCACTACTATGTGAAGAAGCTTGAGCCAGTCTAGTGCAGGATGAGAGACCCCTTCCACTGACAGCCAGTATAGACTTAGAGCCTCCCTCACCTCCAAATAGCAGAGGAAAGTGATTCTAATCCATCTAGCCAACAGCCAACACACAGACTTGTGATCAATTGTAAACTGATTATTATTTCTTAAGTCCTTACATTTCAGAGTGGTACATTAGTACAGTGAAAGTTAACTAATATAGGGTATCTCTTTAAAAGCAACTAGCATTTCCATTTATTGAGGCATGTCAGGTTTTTTGTTGTTGTTGTATTTTTTGTTTTGTTTCGTTTTTTCTTGTCCTTAGGTAAAACTAATTGAAAGCAAAAAGTGTCTCTTGCTGACTGCAGAAGACACATTTTACAGGACTCAGATCCCTTTGGCCTAACCTGTCAGCTGGACCCCAACTCATTGCTTTGTCTCACCTGCTGTGATAGAAACCAGAGTTACTACACACCCATTGGTCAGATGCTCAGAGCAGAAGGCTGCTGGTTCAGATTCTCCAGTTGTTCTCATTAATTCCAGCTTAGGCATGGCTGCTGAAGGGGCCAGACAATGCTGTCCAGAGTGCAGGGGCTGTAACTCCCTGGGGCACAAACTTTGAACCATGGAGAGAAAGGACAGAGAGATCCCCTTTTTTATTTCTGATGGGCTTCCTGACACTGTTTTCTCTGTCTGGATATGCCTCCATCTTCCTGGTAACCTGAAGTGTCTTTGTCAACGCCTCCCTCAAAGGTACGGCCCACACGATGAGATGTTACCTACCAGCAGGATTGCTCCAACTTTCTCCGACTGGCTCCCTTATTTCTAAACTGTACCTTCCAAATAAAGAACCAGAACTCAGTCTCAGGCCATGATTTTAGGGAACTCAGACTGAGAGCCTCATGTTGTATGTATACCATGACAAAACTTGTGTTTAGACTCTCTTTCAGTAACTTACTGCAATCAGTTGAAGGATTTTTGTCAGAAACATTGTAAAATGCAGTGCAGAGAATTAGAATTGCAGAGGTCAAAACTTGGCTCCACCATAGTGGGGAAAGGTCTTAGTTATAATGTTGCTCTATAAGGACCACACATATTAATTATTAATTAACTGATTTGATATTGTGAGAATAAATCACATACGTGGCTCAAATTTCAAACAATTAAAAAGTTAAAATGAACCCTCCCTTCCCCAGCCCCCCACATACTCTTCTGTTTCATTTCACAGAAGACAACCCTTGTACCAGTTTTCTCTCACGTCCTTACTGGAATCTACCTTTACATATACTACCTATATGTGTAGTATATATATAGCAGATATAGTTTTATAATTATAATTTTTTTTTTTAGTTTTTTGGAGACAGGGTCTTGCTTTGTAGTTCAAGCTGGTCTTGAACTCAGCCTCCCGAGAGCTGGGATTACAGGTGTGAGCCACCACGCCCAGCACTGTGGTATGTGATACTGATGGCTGGTGGGGGTGAGTCATCACGCCTGGCATTGTTTTTATGTGGTTACTGGGGATCAAACCTGGGCCTACTGAGCTAATCCCTGCCCTTATAAAATATTTTTACAATTATTTACATACCGTTCCACTCCTTGTTTTGCTCATTTAACCCTGTGTCCTAGAGACCATTCCAAATCTCTCCATGAAGAACTTCCTGTCTTTTTAATGGTTGAATGGTTTTCACATATAATAGTAGCAGAGTAAATCTGAAGAATTACCTATTAATAGACATTTTTCTAGTTTGTAGTTCTGGTATTGTCATAATGCTGTAAAACATTATATTTACATCTCAGAACACATCTATAATAACATATGTTGGATAAATTCTGAGAAGCAGATTTGCTGAGTTATGGGAAAGTTTGCACTTTTATATATTAATATTTTGTAATTAACAAATTGACATTTTTTAATATATTTAAGTTCTTGGCTTAAACTATCATCACTGTCTTGTCTTTTTAATGTGATTCTCCTTTATCTGAGGGGGCAGATGGGTGGCAGTCCTAGGAGGAGATGTCGGCTGACTCATCATGGGTCCGGGCTCCTAGGGAGGCAGGGAGGAAATGATGTGGAGGAGACAAGAGGAGACGCGCCAAGAGCAGCACGCTTTCATCATCTGGGGAAAGCAAATTCGAGGAGGCGTCACGAGCATCGCGGTGATCAAAAAGGCCGAGGAGAAGAACAAAATCTGCCGGAGGTAAAGCCAGACCCAGGCAGTGAGGGGCCTAATTAGGAGAGTAAAGAGACAAAGGCTGCCTCGCACATATGGAGTGGATCTTTAATTACTTTAAATAGGTTAAAGATTCATTACAAATTATGATTTTTCTCCCTGGACATCTTCTGATAACAACGCTTTTTTCTTCCCCTCTGAGTTGGACACGGTGGGAAGAGTTTCGGCGGCTCCTGCAGCGTCTCTGCAAACCCCGGGGAATCTTCTTCCTCTCACCGTAACGTAGTTGTGCGGATTATTTTTTCAGTTGGGGCACAGCACCTGTCAGGCGTGGCCCGAACATCGCTGTCTGTGCCTCGGCATTGGGAAGGGACAGTGCTGTTTGCACGTAGCAGACTCCGGGGCCGGGACACTGAGGAGGACGGCGCCCACAGCACGGCCACCTGCAGGTGTTCCCTGGCCGCGACCCTTGCTGACCCAGCCTCTCTCTCTTCCCCTCGTGCACTGGACTCAGGTTGAAGATCTCGCTTCATTGTATCTGTCATTTCATCAGCAAACTTTCCTCAGTGGGCAGCTGTCCGCCTGCCGGCAGAGCGCAGAAATGTTGAGTGTCCTAAGAACAATGGCCCTAAGTGTCAGCTCCATATTCCTCCCAAAATTGCCTGTTCTTGTTGTTTTCCAAAAGAAAGGATAGAAGGAAAACTAATACTCAGAAGTTACAAATTCTAAGTAGGGGAAAGTGTCCTATCATCTAGGACCCTACAGATCAGAGGGAGTTGATGAAGTAGGATTTTAAAAAGATAAAGACAGTATTTTCCCTTCTGAAACACTCTCCCTACAAAATATCCTTTGATGTGTATCATGGCAATTCCCCCATCCCTAAATTTGACATAAAAAAAAATCTAGGGGGGAAGAATCATACGCTAGGACAGTTCTGGGCTGTACCTAAATCCAGCCTTCTAAATGTACACTACAATCACCACCTGCTGGCATTTTCTACCTAGAGCCAGTATCTCTGTACACAGTAGAGTGGCTCTGAGTGTAGAGGGCCTGTCACAATTTTGTGTCAACCATATTCCAAATGGAATAAAAATAATTCTATTATATATTTATACAGCTTAACTAGAAGAATCAAATTATTAAAAATTATAAAGCTGGGTTTTTCCATACCAGAAATCATTATTTTGTAAGGATTGACCCTCCAAGTTTAAATCATAATTAAAAAGATTGAATTATTTTGAGAATTGGAGTCCATCTCACTGAAGGAACAACAAAAATTTAAACTTGTTTACTCATTGTCTAAGGGATGATCAAACTTTTGAAATCTGGAGTGGCTTTCTTCACATAGACCTCTCCACGGAATGCTAGTCTATATAGAACGAGTGAAGCTTGGAGTTCTGTCTGCTTACTCTTCTCTTGTCTGCTTCTTGCTCTCTTACCTGTCAGAGTTTTGGAACCATGGAATGCAGGGCTGGCGGAGCTGGCAGTCGCTGGGCTTTTCTGCCACTGTCATCTGGAAAGTGTTCAGTCACAGCACGAGAGAGCAGACAGCACCTTGTGCCTTAGAAATGTGGAGAGAAGGTGTTTTAGCTGAAAATGTGTAGAACTGATGTCTTAAAAATGGATCCAAATAAGACTATTGCCTTTTAAATATCCCATGGCAACGTTTAAGAGGTTTGTTAGGCTCACTTGAGGAAAGTCAGGCTAGTATAAGGGCTTGAGCCACCTCTTGGAAAATGTGGCTTTCAGGGTAACAGAGGACAAAATAGGGTCACATCATAAACAAGGAGGAAATATGAGGGGATTTTAATATCTGTTCAACTGTTGTGAGGGAAGTTTAGCTCATTCACTTGCTGATGCGATCTCCCAAAACTGTGAACTCAAGTGAAGGTGCCACTTCCCGTGCAAAGGGTATGTGTGTGTGTTTGTGTGTCTGTACAATAGTCTCTAGAGGAGAACTATAAGTAGCCAGATTCTCTTTGCCTTATCAAGTAGTTTAAAAATCATATTAAATTTGTTGCCAGGATTTGGAAAATCAAGAGATTTCACGTATAAATCTGGACTTTCAGTTTTTCTTGACCTGACAACACTGAAGGCCTACTTTCCTCCTCAGCAGTGGTTCTCAAAGTGTGGTTCCTCGGTGAGCAGCGGCAACACCGTCATGGGAACTTAGACTCTCAGCTGTCTGGGTTTTAACAAGTTTCCTATGTGGTTCTGATGTCTAAGTACTTTGAGAACCTCTTCAGAGACTACGATCAGGTAGAGTATGATGGTGAGCATGCTTCCCACCCTGGCTGGTCCACTCATTCGCCTGGCCTTAATCTCTCAGATGAAATGCTATGAAAGGATGAAATTTCTATATCTCCAAATATGAACTTGATCTCCCAAAGACTGGAGGTTGCTCAGGGGTCATTAGGTACCTTCACATCGGCCCAAAGGTACTTCAGAGCTGACTTCCTGTGTTCTATTAGCTGCTGCCCGTGTGGCAGTATGAGAAAACTCAGTTAGGACAAATGGATAAGGGCTTACTAAAGTCTTGGGAGGAAGAAAGCCCTGGTTGGAGTCCCTAATGTGTACAAATAAAATGGTCAGATAAAACTTTATTTAATTATATTGCAGGCGGGAAGAAAGTCACAAATAACCTGAGTGTATTTAAGTGCGTGTGTTTTAATGAACTTTTCAGGATGTCTGTATGTTTTCTTCCAGTCTGTCGGATAGGTATCAATTATCCAGAGTCACCTTCAGTATAAGCAAGCCACTGTTTATTTCATTCTCAGAGAACATTGACAGAAGCAGACGATGTACACTTCGAAGTGACTGCCATGTATTAGTCCCCCCGGAGGTGCTCTCAAATCACCTTCTATTTCACTTATCCAACTGCTGCTTTAACTAAATGCAGAGGTCTCTGCCTCTTTGATCAGCCTAAAAATGATGTTTTTCAGCCCTTTCAGACCTGAGAGATAATGTTTAGCTTCCTGAAATGATTATGAAATAATATTAATTAGTGTTCATTGAATATTCATGTCTTCTGTATTTCTCAGCCCCAGGGCAGGTAAGTGGGGTCATATAGCTAATGCTCAACAATGAGATGTAAATAGAATGCTGTGTCACTTCTGGTCAGAGGCAGCTGAGAGAAGGTGTGTCTTCTCCATGCTTTCGCCTTTCTTGCCTTAGCCATTTTGGATAACTTGTATTTGAGATGATGGAACTGCAAAGTGAAAGCTGCTTGGATCCTTGACTGGCTACCTGTGAGAATTCAGGCAGTGATAACTATCTGACCCACTTTCTTGCTCTGATGTGAGCAAGAATCAAGGTGTTGACAGCCAGCCCCACCCTGACCAAACAAACTGTCATATTCTGAGAAGCTGGCTTGGCTGAGGAACATGCGGGGACTTCAGTGGAAGCTAATATGACAGAAGCAGCCTCTTTAAAGTTACACATACTCTAGAGCTGACTTTTGAGTAAAGCAATCAAAAGTGCATTCGATTGTGTCTAGGACAAGGGTTGTTCTAGACTGGGGTCAGTGTCCACGAACATAAATTAATTCTAACGGGCAGAAGAAAGAAGCAGGATTCTCTGGTCAGTAATATACTTAAGATGGAATGGGAGAACTTGTCATCGTGCCTTAGGACAGTTTCTGATTTGGAGCAAGATCCCAGCCAGCTGCTGGAAGGGTAGACATAGACCAATGCCATGGAGATTGAAAGTGAAGCAGATGATCAAGAGGGAGGACCTGGAGGGATCAGGATCCAGATGAAAAAGTTGGGGTGGGGAGTAAGGAGAAAAATGGGAAATAGCCAGGAAGTAAAGAAGCTCTTTAGATAATAGATGGTCAGGCAGACAGTTTCCATTAGTTAAGAAGTTAGGAAGTATGGAATTAGGGATTCAGAATTGTTTATATTGATATATATATATATAGATTAGTGGTCATGTCAAAGAGTAGCTTGGAATAGGTTATAACCTCTGTTTAATTTCAAATAGCCTTCTAGTTGAGTACTCGAATTCTACACACAGTTGTCTTGCCCAGGTGCACACTTGTGGTCACCTTCCCTGGAAAAGAAGAACACAGATGCTCCTTCTGAACCATTCCCATGTCTACATTCTAGGGTTTCGTGTGTCAAGGAAAGACGTCTGCTACCCAGTTGTATATTTGGATTCAAAGCTCAGGAGCCACACTAGAGAAGGAAATAAAAGGTTTGGAATTGTCAACTAGCTAAAAGATGGCAATGGAAAGGGTGGGCTGGGGATAAAAGGCTCAAGAAGAGGAGCGGATATAGAAATCAAAACAGAACCCAGAGAGCCATACTGAAGAAGATGAGTCACGAAGGTAATTAAGGGAGAAGAGGAAATAGTAGTGTCCAGGAAATAAAAGTAGGAGAGCATTTCACAGAAGGATGATGGGCCAAACTTCTACACACAGGCGTTGAGAGGTAGGTTGTTGTGGGGGAAGAATAACTGGCTGGTGTGGGCCATGGTGGTCAGTGATGGGTTCTCTGCACCGTCTGCCTCTTTCTGGCAGACTGGCCGCTGAGTTACAGCTGAGGAGAGCTGCTTGCCCTGAATATTTACTGAGCAGGGTTCAGTTTCCTCTTGACTGAGCTCTCCTGCTACTCTGCTGTCGTAGGCAGGCAGAGGCCAACCCTTAGGGTTCAGGGAGATAACCTAATAACAGCTTGGCCAGAACACCCCGTCTTTCCTACAGCCTAGGGAGATTGGATGGGGAAGCAGCCACTTGCCACCAAAGCAGCAGTGACTGCCGTCCTCCCCTCCACATCTTCTTCAAGCAGCCTGCAGGTTGGATGATATGTCTTTTATTTAGCGTTCTGTTAATTTGCTAAACACTGTTTTGCTCTCTGTGACTGCAGAATATAAAAATGCAGTTGGTGGTTTATAGGAGACAAGTTGCAAGAGAACATTCAGTGCTGTAAGCAGCATACACAATACCTCCCCTCCTCAGGGCGGCTTCTCCCTCGGGCTAATGGGGAGCACGCTAAGCCAGGTTTCCCATCCTCTTTACGGCTCTCTTTGACCTGCTCCTCCCCTCAGTGCTGTGTGGTGGGCGTACAACTGTTGCAAGTAGGTGGCACAGCTGTTTGCTTTGACTGCCTCTGTACCTCTGGGATCCCAGCCTCACAGTTAACATTTCAGGATGAAAATGGCATTTATGCTTTAATAAACTCACCCTATTTCTTTGTTGGAGGGAAAAGGAGGGGGGTCCCACCCACCACGTTGCCAACTACATGTCTCTGCTTAGAGCACACCACAGTGGCTAATGTTTTCCAAATTCTCCCTTGCATTGGAAATGGAAACCATTAGAAAAATATTGGGATGGTGTGAAGATTTCCCAAACACCTGCCTCCCACCTCTTATGCACATATGCCTAGTATTTGCAATGCATGTGTTTTTTTTTTCCTGTTTGGTGCATTTTCATTTACAAGTGCATGTATATTTTATAAGTGTATGTGTACATACTTCTTGATGATTTACTTGTAAATTTCCTAAATGGGGAAGCCACACAAAGGTCGCCAAGCTGTGGATGGAATTAAACAACACTTCCTAATACAAAGTAATAAAGCAGGCATCAGATCCATATAGGCGAGGGGGAAAATGCATTTTCAACTGGAAAGTTATTGGATGTTTATAATCAAGGAGCTGCTTCTGTAGAGGAGGGGAGCCTGCCCTCTTCTTCACTGTCAAATAAATCATTGCAGGCTCTCAAAGTTGCCATTCTGAAGAGCTAAATCTTTCAGCCCAAGCTCCCTTTTGTCCTGGGAAAACAACACAGTCACATATCCTTGTGGGGACACTTGTTCACCCTCCTCCTTGCCTGGTCATATCTAGCAACACATTTTTCATGGGTTACTATGGATGACACACTTTGCTGACTTGACTTGAAGTATTCATAACTATGATGGACTTCTTTGCCTCACTCAGAAATCAACTGCCTCTCAGTCCTCCATCTAGATCATCTTGGTAAATCCAAAGAAAGAGAGGCATCAACTTCTTGCTGTTGTTGTCATTATATTATTTTTATTAACTAGCCCGTTATTACTATAACATTATGAAGCAACAAATAACTCAATCTAGGATAATGAAATTTGTACTATTGAGGACATTTGAAATTAGAGGGATCCTTAGACTCTACATCCAATGACAATCTAGAATGATGACAGAAACCTCATAGCCTTTGGTCATCCTAATGAATACTATCTTCCATATTTATTTAAGACTTCTGCCTTTGAGATCTAAGTTGTTCTAACACAATGAACAATAATTTCTGGAGTAGAGGTTTTATGCTTTTCTTCAAAGCTTGTGATTTACTATGTAAGTAAACAAGAAACATTTCATTCACTCCTTGTAAATGTTTATTGAATATCTCCTGTGTTGTAGGTGCTGTTCTAAGGGATGAGGGTATGTGAATAGCAGTGATCAGATCCATGCTCCACAGTGCTCCATAGGGCCATCAAATAGATGAGTAAATCAACAAAAAGATGATTTCATATTATCCTGGGCAGAGTTATATGAGATGGCTGGAAGCTTGACCACCTTAGATTGAGAGGTAGGAAATGTCTGCCCGAGTGGGAACTGAAGGAGAGGAAGGAATCAGAGGTAAGAAATGATTTGAGGCAAGCTTTCTGTGGAAAGTGTCCCTACAAAGCCCACGACAAGCACGGGCATGGTAAATCTGAGAAGAAAAATGAGGCTCAGGTGGAGTAGAGGATGGGAGATGAGTCCACTGAGGGTCAAGAGTACCTGGGAATGTTTAGATCAGGAAGTTACTTGGAGTTTTATTGCAAGTGTAACAGGAATCCATGGCCAAGGTTTAAGGGATCCATTGGGGGAAGATGTTGCCCAAACTGCTTCTCTAGAAGCTGTGAGGACGTGGCTTACCCAGGTCAACACTAGGATGTCTGCAGGAGCTAAATTAGTTAGAGGTCCCTCCTCAAAGGGACTCCAAGATGCTATGTACAGAAGGAAGTGAATGCATGGCAGGCATCCAGAATCAAAGCTGGGACATGCTTGAAATTTTCTCCAGCCTTAAAATGTAGACAATGATAGTCACAAGAAACATTATCAATCTATTTGCCCATCATTCATCTGTCCATCCTACTACTATCAATCCATCCCTTCTGTCCTACATGTAAAAGACCAGAAAGAGAAGATCTCAGAGAAAGGCAAGACAGCCATGAAAAAGTTGACACTATATGCAATGGAGGACCTCTCTGAGGAATAACCATTACAATTACATCACCAAAGGGCAAAGTGACCAACATCCACATCTCATATCAATATCACATCTGTTTGAAAGTCTGTTTGGGGATATTAGCCAGTTGGCTGACTATTCCACCAGCGTTAGAGGACTTTCAGGTAAAAAGATTCAAGGATATGGTGACCTATGTGAGTTCTTCCTGTGCTATCAGGGATTGTACTCAAGAATAGGGACTGGATACACGTGTGGACATTAAAGAAAATTCAGGTACAGTCGATGCTGGTGATATACTGGTGTAGGTTCCAATTTCACATCTCTATGGAAGATTTTATCCATTCAGAGTACTCTGCCCTAAGACCCCCTGATGCTCTGTTCTCCTCTGTGTCTCTCAGTACCTCCTGAAGCAGTGTACATGGTAACTGCATGCATGGTTGGGACCCTCTGCATCTGAGGATCACTGAAGCCTGGTATTTGTGCTATACCACACACTTACCTTCCTATTGCCATCCGGTGTCTAAAGATGGTCACCTGTACAGGCTGGAACTCCAGATGCAGAGGGGCTTTCTCCTAGGATGTCAAGAAATTTCCAAGGAGCTCATTTACTGCTGAGGAACTGGCTGCTTCTGGGCACATCTCAGGCCCCGTCGAAGAACTGCCTCCATCAAAGCCAGTGGATGCCAGTTTTAGGGAGCAGCCCACACCCCATAACTAGTTTTCAAGGGTATAAAAAATAGCTCCTTTTGTCCCTCAACTAGGGACAAGTCTGAAAAACCATCCTAGCTCTAGAGCTGGAGGATATGCTGTGACATCTGCGGCAATTGCATCACAGCCTAACTTCCTTCTTGTCCCGATTCTACTTCCTTCCCTCAGAACAACACACCCCAGTAAGCCTCCTGCACTTGGATTTCAGTGTTGGAATCTTTTTCCTGAAGAACCTGATGTAAGGGTCCAATAAAGAGGCAACTCTATGTGCATTTGTATATGATCTTCATCTCCTTCCCCCAAATAGCTGAGAGAGTCTAAAAATGCCCCTGGGATATTCCTGGGAACTTGAAGTTCCTTAGGAGTGTTGGCTATTGGGGAGACCCCGGAGTGGTGACGCTGGTGAAGAAGTCTTGAAGTCACCTCTGTAGCACAGAAGAGCCCTCAGGGGACTCCAGGGTCATAGTTAAGCAGATGGTGGATCGAGATTCTGAGTCAGCCAGTTTCAGAATGGTCTTTCAGGTGGCAAAATGTCTTCCTGAGATCTCTATGGCTGTAGAATGTTTGAAGAAACAGATATACATCAAGAAATGTAGACAAGAAAGGACAGCCTACAAAGGGCGGGCAGAGAAATAAGAATGCTTTGAGACTTAGATTTAATATCCTTGGGAACAGAAATGAATGATTTAAAACTTATTTATGTTTTCTCACCATTTGGTGTCTAGTGCTCTTATGATATATTTTGCTTCACAATTTTAGGATCTATTTTACATACCAGCAACATCTTGACTTTCTGTACATAGTGCATGGTACCTAGACACGATATGAGTTTTTGTCTACAGAGGCACACACTCACATTCACACTCACACCTACCTACACAGTGTAGTTAATATTATACAGAGAAAGGGAGAATTAGCAACTGCCTCAGCTCCAAGGAGCACAGTCACAGTGGTCTCAATTTTCCTGCCCAGTTGGTTGAGTAAGTGACAATATATGTTTTTTCTTTTTTCTCACTTCCCACTAAGCTTGAGCCAAAGATGCTGGACATCATAGTCAGGCAGCAGAAATTATACTCAATTAAATCTTTCAATTCTTTTTATCCACAGAGCATTGATGACCGATTACACTATCCAATTATAATGTTAAAGAAACTTATGGGAAAATTATTTTCTAAGTGCTCTAAAAATAGAGTACTGTAGGTTGATAATAGCATAGTAAGTTCGAAAGGGTATCTATGCTGGCATATTCACCACATTTTGAGTTGTGAGAGTGATATGAATTATGTGAGAAGATACATTATTTATTCACATTCAAGATATCAAGGCCAGGAACTTGTTTTTATAACAAAATATACTCATTCCAAATTATTTTTTTCTTAGGCTTTGCAGCTTTGTAATCATTTCTGAATATAATGATCTCTATCTCCAAATATTTAATATGGTGATAAGAAGCTTTGGGCATCAAGTACATCATATCTTATTAACAAGGATGTTCATTATAATATAATACACAGAATTGAAATATTGGGGCAACATAAATGTTCATTAATAGGAGAATGGTTATAAATATACTAATATAATGCATCTTTGGATAATATTGGTCTAAATATATATCTGTTGATCTTGAAATCATGACCATGTTACATTATTGACTGTTGAATATAGATTATTATGTACCACAAATAGTATAATTCCTTTAAACACCTATATATAGATATAGATATAGATAATAGCATGTGACTACATAGAAATTTATATATGCTGTTACATAATAAATATTAATTCATCATGTTAATTATTACTTCCTCCTGGAATAATAGAATTACAAGGAACATTTACTCCCTCCCCCTACACATATATGGAGAGAGAGAGAGAGAGAGAGAGAGAGAGCTAATAATGTATCACACTTCAACAAAAAAAGGAAAACTATGATATTTCTTGAACAGATGGTGTTACTTCTGTATAGGGGACCCCAAAGGATGTCATATATCACAGATAACCCACTACACTGTTGGCTCTTAGAGAAAAAATAGAAAACACATGTACAGCAACCTCAATAAATGAGGTTACCCAAGCAGCAGGTCATGTCTGGAACCTAGTGGGCACTACTCTTAGCACCTCTTATGACTGTAGAGCCAGAGAAAACTCATATTAACTTCACGATGTCTCAATGAATTTAGTATTAAAACATTTATACAAGTTTTTTTTCCTGCAACGTGTATATATTTTGGCTCACCCCTCTCTCTGTCTCTCATCTCCCTCTGTCTCTCATATACATATACTTATATACATAATACATATATAAATATACACATTTATATAAAATATATAAAAATATATAATAAATATACATACTTATATATGTTATATATAATATATAATACAATATAATATATAAAATACATATTTAGATAATATATAATATATATTTAGATATTGTATTATATATTTAGATAATATTATATAATATATATTTAGATATTATATTACATATAATATATATTTAGATAATATATTATATGTAATATATTTAGATAATATATTATATATAATACATATTTAGATCATATATTATATATATATAATATATATATTACCAAACATGAGCATGTATAGCATCTGTAAATATTAGATTGATCATCATTCTCTTCCTTGAAGCATTTTCTTTCTTTTGTATCTAGGATAAAATGCCTAGTGGTTTTCTACTCACTCCAAAGACTCATGTTAGTTTCCTATCTTTTCAACGTTTGCATGTCGAAATGGTTCGTAGTTCGCTGTTGGGTTCCCTTCTGTTTCCTTGATGACCTATCCAGCGTTTTGGCGCTAAATACTATTTAGCTAGATACTGTCTATCGTTGTTTAGTAATTATTTGACTCCCTTTATGTATTTCAGGTGCTTGAGAACTGGAAACTATTTCTCAGACTTTTTGGCAGCTTAAATTATAATATAGTTTAGGTTCTGCTAACAAGTGATATGAGAAATAAAAAGGACAGAAAGGATTGGCGAGGCGTTGTTCTACTGCAGCTCTGTCTGACTGAGAAGTTCAAGCAGACATGAATGTTTAGAGAAGCAAAAACCCACGTTTCATCTCTTTGCCTTTGCTAAGTGTTTTGTACTTTCTGGATTGCAGCTTTGATGGAGGGATTTCAGAGTAAAAATCCAGAGGTGTTCCCCAGATTTTGTTCTCCTAGTCTATCCAATCAATTTGTGAGGTTTTGCTTTGGATACTTTGAGTGATTTCTCTATCCTGTGCTGCTCCCTGATTGATAGCCTAATGATTAAAAAAAAATTATCCCTTGAGCAGACCTCTTCTTTCAACTTGTAGATCCAGAATGTAACTGATTTATGCTCACCAAAACCTGGTGCTATCATAGGTGATAGCATAAGATCATCACTTATTCTTCCATTTGTATAGCCCCAAAATTTTGGAATCATTTTCATTTCTGTTTTTTTACAACTTATTAAGACTCAACAAGTCATGCTGTTTGTGCCTTTAAAATCTGTCTCCCCAAATAAAAATGTAGTTCCTTAAAAGCAAACACTTTTCTCTTTTGGTCCTTTACTATACAGTATCTGGAACAGTAGAAGGTTCTCAATGTCTTTAAATGAACAAATACATAAAGATATAAGTCATATCTAAAATCTGTTTAGGCTGCTATAACAGTAATATCAGAAAATGGCTAGCTTATAAACAATAAAAATTTATTCTCTAATGTTCTGGAGGGTGGTAAGTCCAAAATCAATGTGCCAGCAAACCAATTCTGGTACTGGCTCTTTACTAGGGTGTAAAGGTGGCTTCTTGCCTCTCAGTTGGTAGAACAGCTCGCTCATTGCCTGGCATCTCTTTGATTAGGGTACTGATTCTATTCATAGGAGCAAAGCCCTCTTGACCAGATTGCTAGTCCAAAGTCATCACTTTCTAACACTATGAGAGTGAGGATGAGGATTCACTGTATGAGTTGGAGGCATAGAACATTCAGATCCTAGCAGAACTTAAAGAAACCATTTGGGTATGTTTTTAGAGAAATGATCCACAACATTTTTAGTGACTTCTCAGATTTTCACCTATCATGTAGAGTTTGAGTCACTGAGCATTTTTTCCTTTGGATGGAGAAATAGCTATAAAAGAATACACTTTAGGACTGTTCAGAATATGGATTGGTTCTCACTTTAGTGCTGCCACTTTAACAAAGATCCCGGCAGTGCAAACATCAGTATCAATTATTCACTGAGCACATACTATGTGCCAAATCCTGTTCAAGGCATTTATGTTTAATTTTTATTATCAAAATGATGATTGTACATTGTATAGCAAGTTGAAAGGAAAAAAAGAGCAGAGAAAAATCAAATTGTACTCCACGATTTATAACGGAATATATTATTTTCTTACTCTGTCTACTTTGTGGCTGTCTTTCCAAGAGACACCTACATTAACTATTTTAGCTGTTGATATATATATATATATATATATATATATATATATATATATATGTAAAATTTAGTTACATATATAATATATAATTTAAATCTTTATTGGTACATTATGCATACATATCATTGCATTCAACACTGAGAATTTGTACCAGAATATGACATGACTTGATTCTTATTTTTTCTCTTTTTCCCCCACCCTGCAACCCCCACCCCTTATATACATAATCTTTGTTTCCTTTTTTCCTTATTACTGTCACATTCTTTTTCCCCTTGTTATTTACCCCTACACCCTCTTTCCTTTTAAATATTTTCTATTTCACAATATCAACAATACATACTACAACTCATTTACAACTTTATTTTCTCATACCAGAGAAAAGATATGATCTTTACACATCTGTGACCTTTTTATTTCACTTATGAGGATGATGAAAGGACACCTGAAAAACTTCACAAATACAAAACCTGCACTCCAAAACAATGTAAAGAATATCTTGGAGGAAAATAAGGAAAGTTACAAATCCATGAGACCTAACAGAGTCAACCCATTGGGCCAAACAAGAAACTGATGGGAAAAGGGCAAAAGAAGAAGAACAGAGACAAGAACGGGAAAACATGACAGCACCAAATTTGCCTATATCAGTCATCACCATTAATGTCAGTGGACTCAATGCACCAGTTAAGAGACACAGACTGGCAGAATGGATCAGAAGCAAGGTCCTACAATCTGCTGCATACAAGAAACACACCTAATTCAGAAAGAAACCCATAGAATGAAAGTAAAGGCATGGAAAACAATACTCCATGCCACAGGAAATAGCAAAAAAGCAGGAGTGGCGATCTTATCTGCAGACAGAATAGACTTCAAGCCAAAACTAATAAAGAGATAAGGAAGGACACTATCTTTTAGTACAGGGAAAAATCCAAGAAAAAGAAATGACAATCTTAAATATCTATGCACTGAATTCTAATGCACCCCACTATATAAAACAAACATTAATGGATATGAAAAACTAGATAAACACCAATACAATATTTGTTTTATTAGTTTATATTTTATTTATGTATTAGTTTATATTTTATTTATTTATTAGTTTATATTTTAAAATGAATAGCTTGGGCTGAGGGTTTAGCTCTGTGACACCACACCTGCCGCGAAAGCCCAAGGTCCTGAGTTTGATCCCCCGTACCACAAAACAAGAAAGACAGTAAAATATTGTATTGCTCTATCTTGAATTTTCTGTTTGAAGCATTATTTGATGAATCCACACTTTGGGAGATCAGTATGTGGCAATGGTAGCCCGGCGTGGGATCGGAGGCTCACACTTCGGGTGTGTCTGGGTAGGTCACCCTGGGTCCTCTCCTGCTCCTTCGCTCATTCCTCTCTCTCATTGTTGTTTTTTCTGCTTCCCAGCCACTTCCGGAGTCTAGTCCTTCAGATGAGAAGAGTCTGCCTTGGAACCAGTTGACTGTGGAATGAATTTCCTTCTAATGGGAACCAAATTAGACTTCTCTTCCTTTAAGCTGCAGTGTTAGGTACAGCGTCCCACAGTGGTCACGCTGACTGGTATAAATGGTAATACTTCCTTCAGCTCAGAGGACCAGTTTAAGTGATCTACCAGTCACTTGTATTCTTCGTTCTTCTGAGAAATGAGAACCCCGATCCTCCTATTTGTGTAAGGATTAGGCCGGATTAGGCCGTAGAAATTCACATCTTGCTATTCTAAGGCCACTACTCAGCTCTCACTTGGGACTTTATTTCATCATCATCTTGAGTACTGGTTATTTTCTGATTCCCATGTTTTCTTCTTTGGATTTATTTATTTGTTTGCTTGCTTGTGTAATAGTTCTCTCGGAATATGATGTCAATATGATGTTGATAGATTTAAGATTGGTTCTTAAGTATTCTTAAATCTATGTGATGGTGTTTAAATGATGAAATGTTAGGAGGGAACATTACTTAAAGAAAACTTGCCTTTTACTCTAGGGAGGGAAGGAGTGCATTTTTGTATGAAGGGTAATTATAACATGTTAGGAGTCATTATGAACTTGTCTTTTTATCTGGAGACTACAGTTTAAAGAAACACGTTTGGTGGGCCGGGGAGTTAGCTCAGTGGTTCCGGCGCCTGTCTTGCAAGCGCAAGGGCA
>PVIR01000243.1:204629-216792 GCA_004026965.1 Petromus typicus
CCCGGTAACCACATAACAATACTGGGTGTGGAGACCCACACCCAGCAGCAACCAGTACCACATACCACAGTGCCGGGCGTGGTGGCTCACGCCTGTAATCCCAGCACTTGGGAGGCAGAGGCAGGAGGATTGTGATGTGAGTTTGAGGCTGAGCTCAGGGCCAGCCTAAACCACAAAAGCGAGACCCTGTCTCAAAAAAAAAACCTAAAAAAAAAAAAAAAAAAAAAAAAAAGAAACACGTTTCGTGATCAAGCTGACAAGGGAGGGGGTTGTGACGGTCGATTGATGGTGTCAACTTGAGTAAATAACACGGAACTAAACTGTTTCAACGCAGCTCTCAGTATGGAGACCTGCCCTAAGGAGGATTATAACCTGTATGCTACCAAAGGGACACAAAGAAGTAAGGAGAGCCTCAGTTTCCTCTGGGGGCACTCCAGGGTTTGCTTTCATCTTTGGCACACTCTCCTTGATTTCCGGACACATGTTTCAGCCACTAGCGTGGACTCTTTCCCCTTCTGATGCAGACTCTTCCGCCTTCTGATGCAGACTCTTCCGCCTTCCTGCACAAACCCTTCTGCCTTCTGATACGGACTTGCACTAAAGTGAGCTCCAGGGCTTTGGCTGGGAGATTCTATGGGTGGGCATATTGTAGGCTAATCTGTAAATTCTTACATAGTTGTATATCTTATATGTGTTTCTCTAGTAAACAATGAAACAATAATGAAATGATTAAATTATTCATTGTTAAATGATAACCTCATGGATTTCTTGACAAAGAGTATACAGGAAGTAGTATTGAAATCTATATGTTAAAATGTCTTTATTTTGCTTCACAATTGGCAGATACTTTGGGTGGGTATAAAATTCTACTATAGAATGCTTCTTACTCTGGAGTTTTGACAGTATGGCTTTACTGTCTTCTAGCTTCTATCAAGAAACTGATAACATTATTTTTGTAGTATTTTAAACTATATGTATTATACATCCCTTCAAAAATCTTTTAGGACCTCCTTACATGTGCTATTGAAATTTCAATGTGGCTTAATAATAAATGTATTTCATTTTTTTTAAGGATGGGCAGAGTCTCAATTTGTAGTTCAAACTGGTCCTGAACTCACATGTAGCCTAGGCCAGCCTTGAATTCACAGCAATCCTCCTGCCTCTGCCTCCCAAGTACTGGGATAACCGGTGTGACCCACAATACCCAGCATTGTAGTATGTGGTACCAGGGATCGAACTCAGGACCCTGTGCTTGCCAGGCAGATGCTGGAATCGATAGAGGTAAATCCCTGGCCTTTTCTTATCAGAACATTCTATAGACATTTTAATGTAGAAATTCATGTCTTGCTATTCTAAAATTCCTCTTGATTTCTTTAATAATTTCTTGTGTTTGTCAAAGTAGCAATAGAAAGTTAATAGTGTAGACAGAGCTTTGATTTTCTCTCTTCTCATTTTTGAAGCTTTTATTATTTGAATGTTGAATATCCTAGAGCCTTTTATCTTTTTCGTATTTCTAATCTCTTCGTGTATTTTCCTCCATTGTAAAATAGGATGCTTCAATTTTATTGTTTAATCTACTTAGTACTTTTAAGAAATGTTTTGTTACTATATTTTAAAATCTCCAGTGTTCCTGCATGGATTCTGGATTCAGACTAGTGTTCATAACACAGTTCTTCTGTGTGGTTTTGTGCCTGAAACACAGTAGGTTCTATGTAGCTATTTGAGACACTAACTAAATAACAAGTACCATCACATTCATATGTGCAGCATCTCCATTTCTTTTTCTGGGAACATTATTGCCTGCTATGTTTTTTGTGCTACCACCTGTTCCTTCTCCTCTTCCCTTAACATCTCTCTTTTTCACCCTTTTTCTCTTCCTTTTTGTTTCCATCTCTTTCATGTTAGAAACACTTCGAATATATTTGTTGATTCTTTTTACATTGACATTTAAGATGAAAACTACAGAAAGCCAGCTGGAAGATGTATGTGCATGTGAGCATGTGCATGTGAGCATGTGTGTGTACATGTATGTACTCACTGCTGTTCTAAAAAATTGCCATAAATATAAGGTTCAGAACATTCCAATCTATTGTCTTACAGTTCTGGAGATTAGAAGCCTAATGTGGTTTCAGTTGCCTAATGGAGAGGTAGCAGCGCTGCTCTCCTTTCTGAAGGAAGTGAAAGAAAACATTTGCTTGCCTTTGCAGTGTCTGTTGGCCATCTGCATTCCTTACATCATGCCCCCTCCTTTGATTTCAAAGCCAGTGATGGCCGATTCAGTTCTCCATTATATCATTCACCATATTGCAGTCACGTCTAACTTTCCACTTGATCTACCTCTTCCACTTTTAAGAATCCTCATGATTACATTGATTCACTCGGATAACTGAGCAGTTTCCCTATTTTAAGGATGACTAATTAACATCTTTGATTTCATCTGCAAAGTTAGGATCTCTTTGTTCCGTAACCTAATGAACAGAGTGTGAGGAAAAACCGATGTGTGTTTAAATTGAAAGAATTCATCACAGCAAAGGCATATTGCCATTGGTGTCCCTAAGATACTTACTCTTGCTTTGAACGCACTTATCCCATCACCCCTGCCGTGCTGTAACATAGTTCTGGAGTCTTTTTTCCTGTCTTTTGTCGTATTGCTATGGCTAACTTGATATCCCCAAATGACTCAAATTGGTTAGTTTTCCTAGTCCTTTTGACTTTGGGGTAGTCTCTGGCGACCCCACGGATCCCGTGGCTGCAGTGGATGTGATGCAGCATAATGTCTTCCTTCGGGTCCCACTTGGCAGCAGCATTTCCTGAGTTCTTACCATATTTCATAAAGACACTCACCAGGCACCTCCAGAACTGCTTCACAAAGTCTCAAGAACGACAGGATAAGTGTGTTGGAAGCGAAAGGTTTTTTGAGAGGGTTAATGGCAAAGTGGCTTTTACTGTAACAAATTTCTTTTTAGAAATGTAAACACCCACCATACTTTTCAATCAGCTCTCGTAGTCAGAGGTTTCAAAGACTAAGTCATGGTAATTTCTGAGGAAGCATGATGTGCATACCGCAGTATGTGGGTGCAGATCCCCTCCACTGTGGACTTCATGGAGCAGCAGCCTTGCTGTCTCTCTGAGAACGTCTGTGTTCTCCGGGACTCGAGGACTACCTAGATTCCCCATAGAGGACTGCTTTAAACACAGTCACTCAGTAGACAGTGAAGAGATTAAACTGAATATCTGACTTCTGAAGCTAAGTGGAGGAGGGGGATTCGAGGAGATACCACTGTTTGAATTTATCCCAACCTTCACTCCCTTTCAATCTGCTCAGAACTGTGCTCCTTGGTCTCCCTGCATGCTGGCTCTGGGTCAGGACCTTTTGGAGACTGATGCTCTGATCTTTTTCTGAGGGCAGAAGGATAGTGAGTTGCCTAACTGTGTACAGTAAGGGCGAGAGGCTGAAGATCTGACTCTACCCCACACAAATATTTTGTAAACTCTTGATGTTTGACATACTCTCAAACATACTGTGAATACTGCACTCAGTGTGAAAAATCTCTAACCCTTTCACCCAGATTCTTCCTGTTAACTGTTGCTTTCTTATCCTCTCTTGGTACATATGCAAGCTAGATCCTGTTTCCTGGGCAGCTGTACCAGTTTCTGATAGCAGCCTCACCACTAACTTAGTGGTTTAAGGCGGGTTTATATAGTTCTGGAGAGCAGAATTCTGAAAATGGCTCTCCTGGGCTGAAATGAAAGTATTGGCAGGGCTACGTTTCTCCTGCAGGCTCTAGGGAGAATCACTTTCCCTCCCTTTCCAGCTTATATAGCCCGCTGGACTACTTTATGGGGTAGAACCCTACTTTTCTAACGTGGAACCCTTTTTTTGAGGTATTTGCACGGGAAAAGAGAATCCACACTTGTTATCACGTAGTATATATAAACACTTCCCTATATATTTGAGTTCGGGGTGTTGGACTATGAATAGTATGATTATTTTTGGCTATTTATTAAAAATTACTTCTTGAGTGAGAACAAAGAATGCCTCAGTATTCTTTTATTGACTATGAGTACATGAAAATTTATGTGCTGATTTGCTTGTCAGAAATAAGTAATTTTTTAGCAATCAAATATATATATTTATTTTATAATATATAATCATGTTGTATTATTCTCAGTTATTAAGGCTTAATTTAATAATTTGTAATTGAACTTTAATAGCTGTGTAGAGTTCTCGTGTGGGCTTTCAGCAACTTTCTTGTTCACATTGTGGATCTGAAGTTAGTGATTAATTTAAGGACTGACTTGGGTAATGTTTCCTCTACAACTTAATTAATGATGTTGATTCTGGTATAACATTTAATTTTAAGATTTAAAAAAAAATTTGTGTGAAGATTATGTGTGTGATTGAAGAATGTGGACCAAAAGTGTAAGACCAGTAAAACAGGAAACTGTTGAAACATCTACCACCCAACCCAACCGGTATTTATAATAGAAATAAGCCTTCACCATAAAGCCTCTCCCACGGCCTTGTATGGCTCTAGCAGGTGATGCTGTACTAAAGAAGCCAGCCTCCCCAGAAACAAATATTAAATTAAAAAAATTCAGTCTGGCTCCAGCATCATTTCTTCCAGTAATGACAAACTCCAGGTTTAGCAGAGTATCGTTGACAGGTGAAAATCCTTTTGTTTGTTCTGTCAAAGCCAGATTGTTCTGTCAATGCCAGGCACTTGGGTCTTTTTCTCCCACAGTTGCCACTCTGGAACTGGCATGTAAGTGCTGATGGGACTCCCGGCCCCAGGACAGGGCTGCAGGCCCTGAAGCTGGCAGGAGATGACTGCACAGTGTTCTGTAGCAACTCCTTTAGAGGCGCCAAGAAAGAGCCATTTGCTCCTTAGGATCCTTTATCAATCAGACCTGCAGGGTGCCACGTGATGTGACCAACCTCAGAATGGTGTCTTTCCCCCCTCCTGCTAAGTCCTTTTCTTTCTAAGGACTTGCCTTCCCCTATCTAGGACTCCTGAGCTGCTTTCTCTCTCATTTCTTTTCCCAGAAACATTCCTACCCTGTTCTGAAAACCCTTTCCATACTGTTTGTCCAGGCGGAGTCCCCAGCTTCCGGCTGCAAAGCCAGGCAGTCTGCAGGTTTGTGTGGGGTCTGTCTCTGAAGAGGAGTCTGGAAGCCTGCTGTGCAGTTTCAGGCTCCCTTGCGCAGGAATCCTGTTTTCTAGACAGCTGTGATTCCCTGGCTCTGTGCTAGGCCACAGCTGTGGGCTCTCAGCCTGCGAAGGTCATACAGGAGTGTGTCCATGGTTTCTAATCCCAAGTGTCCCTGTGCTGTGGGGCACACAGCGCTCCGCTGGGATTGAGTCAGGACCGGAGGAGGGCTGTCGGGAGCTGGGCGTCTCTAACCTTGCGGGGTGAAGGCAGGAGCTGTGGAGGCTCTGAGACCCCAGTTCAGAGTCTGTAGGTGGAGAGCCTGCTCTTCCAGAATCTCGGGGGGGGGGGTGCTGATCTTTGGGCCACGCGCGGAGAAGCAAGGGCCCAGGTGACTTGAGTTCTCAAAAATATTCTGTATTTTCTTTTGCAGCTGTGTTGAATTTGCTACTGGTCTATAGCCAATGAGGTGAACACTTTTCCTAGAATTTTTCTGAAATTTCTCTCTCCAAAAAAGAAATCACTAAACATTCTGCAAACTAGTCAATAGAAAAAGATATATAAAGATACGCCCATGTGCTTTTGTAGTTACAAATGGTCTGAAAGTAGTGTTAGTATACCACCCTGTGTCCATATGTAAATTATAAAACTGAAAAACCTTCCAAATTAAACAATAACATATAATAAGGTGTAAGAAAAAATAGTTTCTTATCTAATTCCCACACATTTTGCTGCATTTTCCCTTGGATCAGGGAGGGAATTTAGGAGTAATTTATATTGGGAAGAGAATGGTAGGTAGAAAATAAAAAAATGGGAGTTGTATTCCCTAAGGTTTTTTTTTTTAATCTACCACTGAGTGAAAAGTTCTGTCTTCCCATTTCATACGTTTTCATTTTCATGCTGATAGAAGAAGGGAAGTTGAAGGAAAGTTGAATCCACTTTAAACAGTTGGTCACTCACCTTCAAATGTTGGCGCTGGACAGCAATCCACACGAGGAGGGGCGGATCTGAGACCCGAGACAGTTTACACGTCAGGCGGGAGTTCTACTCTGATGCCTGTTGAGGTGAATTTCCGGGACAATTTCCTGGCATAGGTTTTCTCATTTCACCAGTAGTACATAGAGCAGGAAGATATAGTAACTTAGAAAGGGGAGCAATAGCCAGGGAGAGATGCTGACATGAATGTAAGGCAAGAGAGATCACTGTACATGTGGAAATAGGGGTGTGTGTGTGTGTGTGTGTGTGTGTGTGTGTGTGTGTGTGTGTGTGTGTGTTGCTACTGCTGCTGCTTTTTGGGTAGAGGTAGGAAAAGGCTGCAGCAGGTCTGAGGTAGTACTGAATGCACTGGTGTTTAGCTCTCAAACCATCTAGGTCCTCTGAGCCTCAGCTTTTTCATTCATAAAATGGGAATGGCCTTGTATTTCTGTTTTATCTCAGGGTGCAAAATAGATTAGCATATATATGGTGAACATCGAATACTTTTTGTTTATATAACAATGTGGTCAGCATGTCAATGACACATATCAAAGTCCATGAGGGTAGTGTGGGTTTAGTTAGCACTTGGTGGCTAGGGTAAAGTGCATTGCAATGTCTTCTTGGTTTCTTTCACAGACAGAATTCTTCAGAGATCGTATAGTTTGACTGAATGGCCAATATGCTCCACTCTAAATTGTTCTGCACAGACACTGGGATTGTGCTACTAGTGGTTTAAACTTCCAGGGATTCTTTGTAACAGTCAAACACATGGAAAATTAGACAGAAGAGTGAAGGAACACAGGACATTTTACAACAGGAAATCTTTGTAGGTCAAGTTGAATTTGCACTTGTGCTGCCCCCAAAGTTGTTTTGCTTTGTAAGACTTACCTCCTTAACATGTATTGTATTTGTATAAATACACACATACATAGGATAGCTACGTGCCACATATATTAGCAATCAGAATCTGCATAGCAGTTTACACAGTAAACCTACCCCTGACTTTAACGAAATCTTAACTAACACTCATTTAATGCCATGTTCTCTCTGGGCTCAAGTACATACCCCTTCTTTTTGTTTCTTTGACATTTGGTCCTTTTGAAGCTCCCTCTATCTGCTGCCCTGCAATTGAGGACATTCGTAGTGAATTTCCTTTACTTTTTTTTTTTTCCCTTAAAGCAAGAATGTAGAGCAACTGCGCATCCAACCTTTGTAAATAATTAAGGTCCTGGAATCCTTGTATCATTCTGGTTGCCCTCTGTTGTACCTTCTTGATTTCAATAATGTTCTTTTCATATTAATGTGATCCATCTTATAGGACTGCTCTCCATGCATTCCAAACGGAGTCTCTCCCCCAGCCCCTGGACTGCAGTGTAATAATTATTGTTGACCTGCATCCTTTGGCCTGTACATCCACAATTCCATTTCCTGTTCTTCAGTGCTGGAGTTTTCTCCTACTGCCTTTTCTTCCTGTACTATCTTTATATCTAAACCTCAAACTTCACAGCTGTCTTTAGTTCCCTTCTCTCCATCCTCAGTCACGAACAGTCACCTCCCAAAGGCAACTGCTTACATTTAGGTATTGGGCTGCTCAAGATAGAAAGAGGCTCAGGGAGTATTTGTAGACATTCGGACATGAGTGAGCCCTAATGACCTCACGAGGGGACACAGGAAGCACATTGCTAAAGGTTTTGGATTCAAGGAAGCAATAGCCATGGTCAAAGAAGGTCATGCCATGTTGGTGCTGTTGCCCGAAGCAAACACTGCTCCCAACGGAGCTGCTGTGTGAGCTGTTGGGGTAGGTCGCGTGCCCTTCTCTGACCCCTCTTGATTCTTCCATTTCTTTCTTATGTTTCTCCTACATGCAGTCAATGGGTTGCTTCTTGAATTACCACCACAATCTTCTTTCTACCATTACTACACTATCTCCACCCACTCTAAATTATTTTGCGCAGGCACTGGGATTGTGCTGCTAATGATTTAAACCTCCAGGGAATCTTCTTGGCTCTAATAAAATAAATCTTCCCATGTTTGTTGCTTTCCAAGGCCTCCAGCAGTCTAAAATAAACTTGCTGTTTTAGGTGATCACAGGCAGTTTCTCTGCCTTCGTCACTTTGACTCTTCTCTATACATTTATTCCCCTTTCTAGTAATCTCAAATGCATTTTTTTTTTTTACTTTTCCAATACTTTTCAATTTTTATTTCTTCATCTCTTTAAGATACTATGTAAGTCCGACTTCCAGCCATGCATGGTAGCCCATACTTATAATCCAGCATTTAGGAGTCTGAGGCCTGAGGATTATTGCAAGTTCAAGGTCACCCTGAGTCACATAGTAAGACCCTGTCTCAAAAATAAGAAAGTTCAACTTCTAAAAATTTTGCCTAGATAACTTTACCCAACTACTAATAATGGCATTTATAAATGTGTCTCTCAAATATATCCAGGTAATGACAGTAAAATAAAAATATTTATCTAAGACCAGACTTCACGTTGGAAATAGTTGTATTCATTCCAGGTGTGCATATTCATTCAGAACTGCCAAAGCCACTGGGAATGTGGAACAATTTTATCAACGACACTCAGCCCATCTGCCGATTGATTTCCAAAACCAGATGAACTCTCAGGACTTGTAATGACGTGGTTAGTAAATTGTTGCTTTTTGTAGCAAATCTGAAACTACTAAAAATGGAACACTTAAAGAGTTTATTGTCTATGGCCTGTTTATGGGGTTGCTTTTATGGCTTTTCCAGCTACTTTCACTATCTGTGATCAAACTCACTGAACTGAATCTCCTCGTTGCCCAGTCATGACTCAAAGGATAAAGGTAAAATCACCTTTCAATGCCATTTGCATAGCCCCCTTTTCTTTATGTTAGGGGAAAATTAATGTAGAATATTCTCAAGAATTTGTGATAAGAGAAGCTTTTGTTCCTGACAGTTGAGAATGCAAATAGTTCCAAGTTCTTACGAGAGCATTTGCCAATACATATCATGATCTCCTATTTTCACTCCTAGAAATCTGTCATCAGATAACCTGAAATATTATAAAAGATTTATACATTCAATTATATAAAAATGGTCATACTGTTTGTGGGGTGCGATATAATCCTTCTTAGGCACCATGTTGCAGGGCTGTGTCCAGAAAAAAGGCATTCCCATAATGGACTTCCTGGCAGGGACAGTATCTTATGACTTTTTAGAAATTAGAAAAATTGATGGCTAGAAATCCCAAACAGTTTTTGCATTCTAAAATCCAAATTCACTTTGGGAGATTATTCAGTTATTGACTGAATTAACAGCTTGCTGGTGGCCTCTGTAATAATCCTGGACTGTGAACCCCTGGATTTCATTTTCATGAGCAAAAAGTAATCCTCTCTTATGGAATCCACTGTTATACCCAGTTTCTGTTATTAGCAGTTAAAACTAATTCCTAACTGATGCAAGATATTTATATGGTAGTTACAAGCTGGCAGAGTGTGAGACATCCAGGTTATAAATATTCTAAAATCATTTTTCATTTTACTTAGGAATATGTATATGTGGTGCTTTAGATAACTAATAGTAATAGTATTAATATAAGTATAGAGATTTATAGTTTTCTGAGCACGCAGCCAGATCTGACTTTTGGGCTTAAGGCTGCCCATCTTGGTGAGGTTTTCAGTGGAAAGAAAACTTGGAGCTGTTTGGGATTCTAGCTTTGGAACTTGCAGTAGCTAGTCCTGTGACGTCACATGAATATGGTAGAGACAAACATTCTCATTTTACGGAGGAGGAAAGTGGATTATTACCAAGAGTCTTTTCTAAAGCTCCTGGTTTCCTAAGCCCAAAAACTCACTTCCAGCCCTAAAACTCTCTTGTACTATATTTCTGATCTCAGCCTCAAACCTATCACTCCCATCTCAGTTGCCCTAATTTCAAGTATTTCTTCTGTTTTCTGGATATGAGGGCAGAAGTCTGCACAAGAAAATATGGGGCGCAAGAAGAGATGGAAAGGAGTTAGACAGAGTGACCCCCGTGTTTTAAGAAAAATATCAGAGAGCCTTGGCAGAAAGGAACATTATTTCTGTAGACTGAATGTGCTAACATCATGCTTCCCTTGTGTATTTTACCCGCTTGACTCCCTTGGTTGCTTAGTTTGTGACCCAAATGACCTTGAAGATCCAAATGACCTTGAAGTTCCCTGGTAGCTCAATAACTGAGTGGGCAGGAATTGCTGGCCAGTATTGGGAAGAGCGGATTCAAAATTTCCACTTATCCTTTGACTGAAAGACAGAGGGCTCTATAGAAGAAGGATAGCCTGAGATTCTGTAGTTGGTATAGCTTGAAGCTCTCGATCTGTGCTATCTACACCAGCTCCTAGCTACATTTGCAGTTCCTTGTCTCCTGAAATTAATTAAAATGAAGTAAAATTTAAAAAATTCTGTCTCCTCAGTCAGACCTGTCACATTTCAAGAGCTCGGTCACACATGTGGCCCAGTGAAACCACTGTGCATAGCGTAGACTGTGGGGCACCAGCCTATCTGCACGCTATAATGCAGTGCCATTAAACACAGCGCCGTGGTGCTTTTCTTCCCTGGAAAACATCCCTCCTCCTCAGGCAGAGGCTTGACGGAGTCAGCCTGGAGGTGGTCATCTCCATTCACCCGAAGACAGAGCAAAATCAAAATTCCAGGGGGCAGGCTGCACCATCTGCATTTCACCCGGGACTTCACATGCTTCTTATGCGTTAGACTTCGAGAACTGCTGGTCTAGTTCAACAAACAGGTCAAACCGGCAGAGTAAGTCTTTATGATCACACTGTATTCTCACTGCTCAGTGAGTCAGTGAGTCACAGTGGTAACACATTCACGAAATCACCACTGTTAGAAAACTCCACGGGGCTCTGCACCCTGTGCCCTCTCAGGCTGTGTTACAGACCCCTCGACCCTCGTGGAAGGCAGGATGCAGAGGAGCAACCACTCGGAAGCCAGGCTCCCTGGTTTTAAATAGGGCTCCATCTGGTCCTAGATGCCTCAGCTTAGTCGAGTTCCCTAACTTCTCTGAGCCTCAATCTTGCCATCTGTAAAACGGGACAATGGAGTCCATTTGAGAGAAAAATTCTGAGGCATAGCTGAATGTCGTGCATGAAGCATGAACACATAAATACTTAATGTATACAAGCTATTATTTTAGTTATTGTTGATGAATAGTTTGGAATATCTATATTATCAGTTAAAAATTTTATGGTAGAAGGATCCATTCATGGAAATCATAATTATACCCTCAGGGAAAATATATTTTTCTTACTGGAATGGCCTTATCATATTATCTTTTATGATCCATACAGATGTTGCTTAAATAGTCATGGTATGCAAAGATATACATTCACATAGGACTCAGATTAATAGGTAATTATTTACTTCACAAATACAACTTCTTTTTGAAGAAAAAGTTATTATAATATTTATTTTAATAAGAATTTGAATAACATTTTTGTATAATAGTTCCATTCATTTTAATAAAGATATGAATAAAATATTTCCATACTGTATTTAAAATAGGACTTGAAGCCAGGCATAGTGGAGCATGCCTACAATCCCAGCATTCTGGGAGGCTGAGGCAGGAGGATCAGAAGTTTGAGCCCAGTCTGGCCAACTTAGCAGCTTAATGAGACCCTGTCTCAAAATTTAAAAAATGTTTTAAATGGATACAGATATGGCTCAGCCGAAAAGCTCTGGGTTTAATCTCTAGAATTAAAATAAGTATACAAAAACATTTTTATGTGAAAATTTAAGACATGTTTATGGTATAAATAAAAAATTAAAATCTCTTTGTTTGTCACGTCCACCTTTGGAGGTGTCATGGCTCATAAACAAGGCACCAGACCTGGCATGATTCGCTGGTAGGCACCTGCAGGCACACATTGAGAAGGGACTTGCGGACTTAGAATCACAGAGAGGCACTGGCTCTAGAAAGGAGGGTCACATCCAGTGATTGTTGATTTGAGAAGAGGGTTAGAAAAGGAAGTAGCCTGCACAAGAGCAGAGCAGTGCCCAGGC